>JAODUE010042868.1:0-19203 GCA_027564755.1 Amblyopsis hoosieri | reverse complement strand
TATAATGTCTCTGGTACTTCTCCCATAGAGTTCTATTGAGGACTCTCTAAGGGGTCTGTCTCCTCTATATAATGTCTCTGGTACTTCTCCCATAGAGTTCTATTGAGGACTCTCTAAGGGGTCTGTCTCCTCTATATAACGTCTCTGGTACTTCTCCCATAGAGCTCCATTCAGGATCCCGTTACAGACAGACAGAGTCGGTTGACGTGGTTACCTTCCTTGGCGTAGTAGAGGATCTCCACCTTGCGCTCCTCTGAGCCCATCAGCGCTTGCGCCAAGGCGGCCAGAGCGGTCGTCATGGTGCCCGGCCCCACCAGGAAGTGGCAGGTGCCGGGCTGCTGCATGATCTCGGCGCGGGAGAAGCCGAACATGCGGCAGAATCCCTCGTTGCAGTAGATGATGCTGCAGTTCTTCATCTGGGCGTTGGCGATCAGGAACTTGCGGTCTGGGGATAGGAGAGGAAGAAGAAGCGTCAATGGAGAGTAAATGGGAGTGTAATAATGTAGGCCTTGTTCACATTAATGGTTATTTTGAGTATATCTTGGGGTAAATTGATTTTGTTTCAGGTAGGGTTGGACAATACTTACATATCAATATACAGTATATCGCAATATACTATTTTTTTCCAATAACGGTGATATGATTTTTAAACACATTGCTGATATTTCGATAGGCTATATACAGCATTTGTCACTGACTGACGTTCAAAGCACAGCCGTCCGTTCATTGTATTCAAGGTGGACTGATATAATGGTCCGAAGTCCCTCCCCTTTCACTTGTCCAACCTAGTTACTGTAACTAGGTTGCATAAAACAGCATAGAAAGCTATTACAAGAAAACAGACAGTTGACAACGTTTCTGTCGGATTAAAAAAATATATATTGAAAGACAGGTGAAAAAAGGGGGGGGGGGGCTTGGAATCGGAACAATCCCGGGAACCCCGGCGCTGGGAAATATTCCAATGTAAAAGTGCCACAATCTGCAGTTCCACTAACGGCAACTTGATGCTGGCTGTGCGGTTGGACTTCATTTTGCAGCCAGACATGATAAAACAACTGTATGAGGGGTGAACTGCTATATAACTCATCAGTTAACAATGTATTTGCCATACGTTTATCCCATTATAATGCATAGAGAAAAGTTACAGGCGAAAATGGCAAATATGGCGACGGCCAGAACAAACCCGGTCTTGAGGAATCCTATGAACGACGTCAAGGAGGGTTTGCATATGTATCTATGCAGGCTATGGTTCAAATCCCTCTGCCTCCTGTGTAGAGGTGTCCCTGAGCAAGACATCTAACCCAAAAATGCTCCCGTCGGCCGAGTGGCACCTTGCGTGGCCGACACCACCCCTGACACCACCCTCAGTGTTTGAATGTGTGTGTGTGAATGTTACGCGATCTTAGAAAAGCGCCATCAAAATGGAAACAGTTCCATAGGCTGCTCCGTCAGAAGCTCCACCCATAAACACATTTGACACACATTGCTAAGGCAGGGATAGCGTTGTGAGGTGCAGTCTGCACCACTGTGTTTGTGTTTCTATTTACAGAGCCAGGGCTGTGTAGAAGCACACAACTACTTGTCAGCACTCACACATAATGAACATAATGAACAGTTAGTGGACCATGAGGAGATATTCGCAAAATTCTTTCGATCACCGACTTCGCCTTTCATGTACGGTAAACGCTTTTAATAAAGGTTTTTAGATTAAAACGAGTGTAGCTGACCTTTAAAAGGGACATTCATTGATTTTTGTTTGCAAATGAGTTTTGTACTTCAAACCAGACTTGGTGTAGGCAGGCACAAAGATATACACTAATTACTATAATAATAATCATAATAATAATAATAATAATAAGACCCAACTTTGAATAAGTGGGAGAAGATGGATAGATGGATGGATGAATGGATGAATGGATAATAATAATAATAATAATAATAATAATAATAATAACAACAACAGCTGAGGCGTGTGGAATAATCACATAAACAAAACGCAGACACCACTTATTTGAAAGCTTTTATTTTGTGTTCAGTCTCATTAACTCTGCACACGAATACTCCTGAGTCATTTCACATTAGGACTCATAATCCGCTCCCATTCATCCCAACGACCAGCTGAGATGGAACTAATGAGACCCTAGAGGAGACACGCCACTTAGAGAATTTTGAATGGAGCTCTATGGGAGAATTCTGTCATGGCAAATTTGGCAGTTGGAGGAAAAGAGACAATCATCTGCTTTATAAATGCCAAGCTTATTTAACCAATCGTGTGGTTGCACCGATGCAAGCCAACTGTTGTGCATGCGTCGTATAAGTATAACCCGTGGAGAAAACTGGTTTTAAAACCTTATTTTGTGGGCAAAGTTACCAAATGTTTTATCAGATTTGACTGGCGATTGTATACATGCCAGTTTTTATGTCCCGGTGACTATAGGAAGGGCAGTTCATACATTCTTCCTAAATAACTGCCCAGGCCGTTTCAAAGATGGCTGCCGAGTGGCGATACTTGCCTAGAAGGACCCTATATGACAGAGCTAATCGTATTAGCGCCCAACGCTCCCCGAGGGACGCAGCTGGACACACCGACACAAAGTTGATTCACCTCCGAGCTCACATGCTTAACCCTTGCGTTGTCCTCCAATCAGCTGTCATGAGCGCAGAACACGCGTCCGTGCGTAAAAGACTCTCTCAACTCTCAATAAGTCTCCAGGCACGGCCAACGCAATGGCTAAGAGGAAGGCATGACGACAGTGTGATCCGACGACGGCGATGATATGATACACGCACATGCGCGCACACAGACAAATGCCTAGGCAGACAGAGAGGGAGCCACAGTCCTCTGTGTAGCATGATCCTTTTCGCTCTCTCTCTGTGTGGCCTTGGCCTGGTCTCTGCTTCGTGCTTCTACACTCTGTCCGTGTGGTGATAACCCACTCTGCTCTATGTTGGCTGTCCATTTCACAGCCCTCGTTTGGCCATTTCAGAATATAGGTCGGACATTTTGCAGGTCTCACACACTGTCAAATCACACTTCATTGGTTGGAGAGACCATGGTATGCATCATAAAAATGAGGCACAGGTGTGTGTACTGAAAATAACAGTGGTAGTGCACCAGGTCTAGGTGTAATAACCCACTACCCTCTAAATCTCTACGTTGTGTGAGAGTTCAGCCATGTCTCTCTGCCTCTGCTATTCAGGGTGATGGCAAGAGCTAGTCCTCTGGACAGATGTCAAGAGTGCAGCAGATGCATCCGTGCGTAAAAGACGCTCTCAACTTTCAATAAGTCTCCAGGCACGGTCAACGCAATGGCTAAGAGGAAGGCATGACTCACACGCGCACGTAGAATAAAATGGGGCAAATGGGCTCATACCCTTTTTTTCACCTAGAGTGGTACACATAACCCCCTAGTTACACCTAGGGTGGACACACACATCCATACACACCTCGTGTCGGTGGCGTGACCCCCGGCTGGATTTGAACCGACGATGTGGGCCATTGTGGCCTTAGGACAGCGTGTGGGCTACGCTTTCCAGCGGTCCGTAATCACGTTGGGGGTCATTTTGGCCTTAGGACAATGCGAGGGTTAAGAAAACACGCATGCAAATTATTCTAATTCCAATTTAGAAAATAGAATTCTTACCTAACGAAAGAATATCTGAATAGTCGAGTATTTGGGGCCAGCTATAATTATTAGTTATCAAGTACTCGGCGAACACAATAATAATGTAGTTTTCATAAAATGTTAATGTGTAATACATTATTGTACAATTAATATTATGTTCCATAGCTTGATGTGCTGGAACAAGGAAAAGCACAGAATAGGCAGAATGGTTATTTTCCTTCTATATATTTCTTTTTTTTTTTTTGCATTTCATCTTTATAATAGTTGGAAGGTTTGTTTAAATTCTATTGAAATTAATCAGGGTTTTACCAAATATTTGTAAATAAGAATTAGTAACTTTAAATGGTATATATAGTTTGTCTGTGATATGACGCTTGTACAGTAAAAGAAACTTTTAAATTTTTTTAAACAATATGTACACTTTTAAACTTAAAAATTTAAAAGGGTACATATTGTTTGTAAAACAAGTTTGGACTTTTAACCATTCACTTGTGTTGAAGTGAAGGGAATGTGGCAATAAGTAATGGATGTCCTTGTCAGCTGGAAGCCATAAAGGTTTTTTAACTACCCATCAATTTGTCATGGTTCCATGTATTCTCAGTTAGTTTCCTTTATCTACTAAGTGGTTTTTCATATTTAAAATTCCAAAGATCAACTATTTTCAGTGGTTTATACTTGTTAATATATCCAAGCATAGTCGTTTTATTAACTCTGACACGTTTAGGATGTATCGCAATAAAATTAAGCTAAATCTAAAGGGTTTCAGCTCTCAGCATGTACAAAGTAAAACGATACATTTACTTTTTTGCAAGAATATTAAGGATTGGCTGTTTAGCAAACACTCTTAAATGGTACTGTTTTTAGGAAGGGGGCTTTTTTTTGTCCTTTCCTATAGGGAAATTGTACTTAAACGAGCAATTCCTTAAAGGTATAGTAATTGAAGCATGCAACGTTTTTGTGGCATTGCTATTTTTTTAAAAGATGAATGTGAGTGATACCAGCTCTGACAGAGGCAGCAGGAATTGATTTAACCTAGCTACAATAACATAGCCCAATAGACCTACTGCATTTCTGATTTATTACCAACCATCGACATAATCCATATATCTATTCATCATCCGACTTATTCATTAAGGTCACAGTCATTGACATAATAATATAAAAAAATAATTTATATATAATAATAATTGTGCATATAATTAATAATGCATGACAAATTACAGTATTTGTCTACTGGTTTATATTATTTTTCAGTACACTATGTTCAATAGGCTATAACACTTTGTGCTGTTACCACTTTTAGCCAAAATTAGCTTTAGTGCAATTGAACGCCAGATTACTGTTCTAAATTTGTTACCTTTTTAGATGAAAAACCATGAGTAAAAACACGATAGGCTGACATTGGTGTGATATAAGCAACACATCTAGCTATAAATAATTGTATTACAGGGTTCCCACTAGTCATGGGCATTCTGGAATATCATGCATTTTTAATAAATTATATTCCAGGCATGGAAAGTCAAGGAATCATAATGTTTTGGGTCAAGTCAGGCAATATCTTGGAATTTAAGTGCTTGAGAAAGGTTACTTCCCCCAACAAAAGACATAGAAGAGTATAGCTTAGTTTGTTTTGACTTAGCAGGGATAATAATAGTACATGAAAAAAGAGAAGAATTCTACAATCTAGAGAATTTGAAAGCAA
The DNA here is from genome assembly GCA_027564755.1 of Amblyopsis hoosieri. NCBI lineage: Eukaryota > Metazoa > Chordata > Actinopteri > Percopsiformes > Amblyopsidae > Amblyopsis > Amblyopsis hoosieri. The sequence goes on along the minus strand of JAODUE010042868.1, from coordinate 13,875 downwards.
TACAGAATGCCTGATAGCCTTACTGCATTCTATTTTGTCAATTGATGCCTAGATTTAGTGTGTCTTTTTGTTTTCTCCATAAAAAAATACATTTTCACCATATTTTGTTGGAGAAGAGGCACAAATTGATGTTTTAAAATTGACCAGACTGCAGGAAATTGAATGTTTGACGCTCAAACGTTTCGGGGGGGGGGTGGGACCCCCCCAAACCCCCGTATAAGGTAGATTTCTCCTCCTTACAAAATCTAACTTAACCATTTATTGTTTACTTGTGTAGAACCTATGTCAAATATTATCACATTAATATTCAGTTGTCATTCTGCCCATCCCTTTTACACAGACATCAAACTGAAAGTTAAGGAAAAGTCAGGAAATTTTGCATTTGACTTGGAGTGGGAACTCTGACATTAATAATTGGTGTGTTTACAGCTGGAGTGCGAATGATCAAGCATCGGCTCTGGGCATTAGGAATATTTCTCACAGAGATCATACAAATTTGAGGGAAATTGGCAATACATTTATTCCTCACCAAAACACCAGTAGGTTTTTTAGACAAATGTGACGAACTAAGTTTATTCCTTACTAAAACATACTGGGAAATATCTTATCTTAGACCGCCTGGTTCTGCCTGACAATTTCTCTCAGCTAAACTTTTTAGCTGAAATTATAGTCTTGAAACCCTGTTCGCTTTGTTTTCACACCCTGTTTGTGGACCAATCAGGGTGGGTTAGCGAGATGATGTTGAAGTCAAGCATGTTTCAAATGGTGGTAGAGCTAGATTAGGTGATCAAGTAATTGTAGGAACGGCGATTGATTAAATGCTGGCAAATAGTTTCAAAATTAACCCGAGGTCTACGCCCAGTAGACCTCAACGTAGCAACGACTGCGAACAGTGAAAATGAATTTTGGGTGTGATTACACCAGACTACCTTAGACCTGCTTTGGGGCAGGATGATCTAGTGGTCTGTGTGTTGGACTTCCAGCCGGAAGGTCATGGGTTCAAACCCTGGTGCTGGCCTACCTGTAAGCATCCTTGAGCAAGATGCCTAACCCCTAACTGCTCCCGGTGGTTGGTCAGACCTTGCATGGCAGCAATCACCATCGGTGCATGAATGTGTGTGTGACTGGGTGAATGTCAGGCAAAAATACTGTAAAGCGCTATATAAATGCACCCATTTACCTGCTTTTAAGACCTATTGAAGATGTTTTAGGTGGGCATGAACAGTATGAAAAGCAGTATTAAATATAGTAATAACTTTCTGTTAATGTTACAATGTATTATATATGTTTGTACAGGGATTATTACATTGTTTTAAGACATTTTATACTATTGTGAAGTTATTACATTATCAGATTATATACATGTTAAGATTTTTATGGTAAACAATTATTGGGGAAATTATTCCATTATTGATTTCTGCAAGATGCAATACAGAAATGTTAAAAATATAATGTTAATACTGTATTTCAATCAGGAGTGACTAGAGTCTTACTGTAAACAATGCAATGTATTGGCATTAGGACTCCATTAATAACATTTAATACAAGGCCCTTATTAGTTAAGTATGTCCTGATACTAGCAGTGATAAAGAATTCAGATTAACGTTAAAACTGGTGGAGATGCAGCAGTGGTAGTGCAAGACACAGCAACTGAAATGACAGCAGGAATTCATACACATGGATTGGTAGAGATTGAGAAAGGACTGAATCGTATTCAGAATGTGTATATAGTAGTAGCCAATCCATGTCCGAACCTTCACTGTAGTTTATACAGCCAAAGAAAAAATTGAGACGACTGCAGCAGTTTCTCAGATTTTTACTATTTATATGTTAATATTTTTGACTTGCAGGTAATATAGAATTTTGTAGATTTAGATTTATAGAGTTTTTCTATTTAAGTTATTTATTTTTACCTTTACAGTATTCTACTTTAAAACTTTAATAAAAGTGCTGTGGTCTCCTAATTCTTTCCGCGACTATATATGATTTACATAGCTAATTATCTACAGTGCATCTGGAAAATATTCACAGCGTTTAACTTTCTCCACATTTTATGTTACAGCCTTTGAACATTTTCCTCAAAATTCGACACGCAATACCCCATAATAAAGTGAAAAAAGTTTGTTTGAAAGTTTTGCAACTTTAGTTTAAAAAAAAAATATATGAAGAAAAATTGAAACATCCTGTTTCCACTGATCCTTGAGATGTTTCTACAACTTGATTTGAGTTTGCCTGTGGCAAATTCAGTTGATTGGACATGATTTGGAAAGGCACACACCTGTCTATACAAGGTACCATACCACAGTTGACAGTGCATGTCAGAGCACAAACCAAGCCATGAAGCCCAAGGAAGTGTATGTAGACCTCCGAGACAGGATTGTATCAAGGCACAAATCTGGGTAAGGCTACAGAAAGATGTCTGCAGCATTGAAGGTCCCAATAAGCACAGTGGCCTCCATCATCTGTAAATGAAAGAAGTTTGGAACCACCAGGACAATAGGAAGAGTCCTGGTGGCCAAACTGAGCGGTCAGGGCTTTAGTCAGGGAGGTGACCAAGAACCCGAGCTGCAGTGTTGCTTCTTGGAGAGAGGAGCACATTTTCACAAGGACAACCATTTCTTCAGCACTCCACCAATTAGGCCTGTATGGTGTAGAGTGGCCAGACAGATGCCAATCCTCAGTAAAAGGCACATGACAGCCCGTCTGGAGTTTGCCAAAAGGAACCTGAAGACTCACAGACCCTCCATGAGAAACAAAATTCAATAGTCTGAGGAAACGCAGATGGAACTTGTTGGCCTGAATGCCAGACGTCATGTCTGGAGGAAACCAGGAACCACCCATCACCTGGTCAATACCATCCCTACAGTGAAGCATGGGGGTGGCAGCATCGTACTATGGCAGGGGTGGGCAATTATTTTTATTTGAGGGCCACATTGAAAATGTCAGAGAACTTCACGGGCCACACTTAACTTCATTAACTTTCATATGTATGCATATAGAGGCTATTTCTATGCACCATTTTCATAATCAAATATTACAGTTAACTTTAACTATGTAATTTTTTTACTCAGCAGTAAATTAAGTAACATTCTGCAGAGCTCGTCAAGTAATTTTATTTTGTATTATTTTTTAAATATTTGATGTACCGGGCGGCCGGGTAGAATGTCTTAAAAGGCCGCATCCGGCCCCCGGGCCTGACTTTGCCCAGGCCTGTGCTGTGGGGATGTTTTTCAGCGGCAGGAACTGGGAGGCTAGTCAGGATCGAGGGAAAGATTAATGCAATGTACAGAGACATCCTTGACCAAAACCTGCTCCAGAGCTCTCTGGACCTCAGACAGGGGAGTAAGGATGGGACGATATACGATATCGTTTATCGCGATAAAAATACTGACTATAATCGTATAGTGGTGAATGTCCATTATTGTGATGATCATGAATATCCTCACATAAGTATGAATATTTACGAATATAAATTAATTATTTACTAATTGATTTATTAGCCTGCATCTTTCTAGTCAATCACCACCATGGCTGAAGGCTCGGCTTGCCGATTATGTCCTCCACATAAAAAGGATGTTTCTGATTTGTTGCAATACTGGTTTCAAAACTAAATCACACAAAAAAAGATAGTACATATGTGTCATGATAATACAAATTATTGTTTCTTAACACATTTTAAGATAAAGTAAATACATATGTTTTAGTGCCATTTTAAGAGTTTAATAATATAATAAATAATCGCGATATCGTCTATCGCAATTATTTTGGTCAGGATAATCATGATATTAATTTTTCATATTGTCCCATGCCTACTGGGGAGAAGGTTCATCTTCCAACAGGACAACGACCATAAGCACACAGCCGAGATAACAAAGGAGTGGGTTCGTGACAACTCTGTGAATGTCCTTGAGTAGCCCAGACTTGAGCCCGATTGAACATCTCTGGAGAGATCTGAAAATGGCTGTGCACACGCTCCCCATCCAACCTGATGGAGCTTGAGGTGTCCTGCAAAGAAGAATGGGAGAAACTGTCCAAAAGCTTGTAACATCATACAAAAAAATATTTGAGGCTGTAATTGCTGCCAAAGGTACTTCAAAGTATTCAGCAATGGCAGTGAATACTTATGTACACGTGATTTCTTTTGTTTTTTATTTTTCTAATAAACTTTCAAAAATGGCATACAAACTTTGTTATTATGGGGTATTTTGTGTAGAACTTTGAGGGGAAAAAAGAGGTTAATCCATTTTGGAATAAGGCTGTAACATAACAATGTGGAAAAAGTGAATCGCTGTGAATACTTTCCGGATGCACTGTAGATGTATTCACAGTAAGACCTCTGGGTAAATAAAATATGTAAACACCCACCCAAAACTGCATCATGATGATGTAGTCTGCATCATAAATTACTTTAATTACTGGATACAGCACAAGTAGTAAAATGGATATTCATTTAATTGAACAATCATAACTTCCACAACCAAATCAGTCAGTTCACAATTGTTTTCTTCTTCTTTACTTGAAATATAATCAATCAAACATACATGTATACATTGTTGGGACATCTCTGTCCCTGTCCTATGAAAGAGTTTTTTTTCAATTACAGTACAATATAAAAAAGTAATCTACAGTACTACAGTATATTTTTTATAAAACCTATACAAAACGATTCAATCAATAAAATAATGAATATGAAATAGTTCCAGTTTTGAGAATAATAATAGTAGTGCCAAAGTAAAAAAAATAGGGTTAGGGTTAAGCCTAACCCTTTTTATGGATGTGTTGGAGACACTGGGTCATAACCTGGGTGTCAGAAGATGATTCTGGCAAGGCACAAAGTGCTTGGATTGAACTAGATATTGCTCCCATATGTTAATCATACTGTATATAGGGTGTCAGCTTTCCCACCCAAACGGATGCCATTGTTATGGGATAGTGTGTACGTGCCAAGCCTGCAGTCCAACAGGTCAGTCAGCCACAATAATACCTGCCTGTTGCTAATAATCCAATGTATGGGAAGAAAGGACCTGGTGAATGAGCCATATCCTTAGGTGAAGCATTAAAATGTAAATAAAACATCCCTAATCAACATGGGATAATAATCTCGAAACATTGAGAATGAGAAAACTAACTAGTACCTTAAGGTGTCTTTAAAGTGCATACATAAAATATGTATATTAAACATCACAAAATCACCTTGAAAGTGACAATGAAGGAGCCTTCACGTACTGTACAGCTCCATGCACGGTCAGTATAACATAACGCACTGCCCTTCCCACACACTTCAGTCCCATTATAGAAATCACACTATGCATAACTGCTGTACATGTCTCAAGGAATAGTGCAGTATTGCCTGGTAATATACAAATGTGATTATAATATTTTGTGTTTAAATGTATTAACTTGAATGTAAACTGGGGTCTTAGTGTTGACTGTTCCTGTTTTTTCATGGTTGACATGAAGTGACTTGACATTCCCATGGTAATAAAAGTGTGCCTTATGCTAAATACAATATAAAACAATTTAGTATTCAAAATCAACAATGAAAAAAAAAACATTATTCAATGTTACATTTATAATTTAATCTTATTACAGGAATAATTATAATAATACTCAAATGAAGCTTGGAAGGATATATCTAAGATGTTAAGGTGCTGAGAATGTACTGTATGTACAGTATAAGCATCAACAAATGGTTGGTCTGCTGAACATATATCACAGAATGTCTCTCTACACTGATGTCTTACTGATGTGTGTGCGTGTGTGTGTGTCTGTTGTGTTTAAGGTCACACCATACATAATGATATTTGTTCATGATGTTCTAAAGTCTTGACCTTAAACTACATAATAAAAGATTAGGTCAAGGACACTTAATGATTTACGTGATTTACAATGAGTACACTTATGTATTAAGGAGCAGGTAAGAACTTTTGCTCAAAGATTATTACATGTAGGCCAAAACTGGGTCTCAAACACATGTCCTTCTGGCTGGAAGTCATTAGACAGCCCTATGCTCCCTTAAAGAAAACAACTGTTTGTTTTGCTACAAGTGTATATTCTGTGTGATGATGTTATGATAGAACATGCTACCTTCGCCAACTGTAACCTCCTTATCATGCTTACAGTCACAGTTAATTCACTACATGTCATCCGTATATACTGGCTTATATTGGCATTGATGATCAAATGTGTGATTTGAGAAGTTTGACGAATGGAAATTAACTGCTTTGTGTGCTTTTATGAATACCACACACATCCATACGTGCCTGCAGCCAGTGGCTGGTCATAGTCGAGTGTCCTGGAAGTCCTCCTCCGCCTCTTCCGGCAAGGCACTGATCTTGGCAGCAGGGGGCGCCCCCTTGCTGGAGTTGAGGCGGTGCAGCGAGGAGGGGAAGAGCCACAGGCGGTCTGAAGGGCTCATGGCCTGTTTCAGGTGGCTGGTCTCGTTCAGGAGCTGCTGGATGCAGTCATATTGCTTCATGGAGCTGCCCTCCATCATCTAGGTGGAAGCAAACGACTGAATGAGGTTGAACGAGGTCATGCTCACACCTATACAATTGCTACACATGCATGTACTGTGAAGAGGGCTAGAGACACATGAGCCCCCTAGCAGGTGTGGGGATTTCAAGCAAGTGTTAGTAAAACACTTGTTTCAACCACAAATCAAACAATTGTTTCCGTTTATGTGGTATATGTGGTATATGTGTACAATCCTGTATAATTACACCTCACATTTTGGGCAGGGCATTTATAGGCTGTGTATAAATGTGAAATATCTGAGAAATGTTTAGAATAATATTCAGAAAAAATGTATATTGTGAACTAAAAAGTTGCGCTGCCAGAGCTGTACATGTGTCTGTTATACATTTACAAACAGCAGTTTCATCTAGATGAGATATTTCTGAAGCAAGAGTTTAAAATAATGTTTTATTTAAAAGGGTTACTTAAATGTAATCCTCAGACCTCAACATCTTTCATGACCACCTCTCACTATTGTTGATACAGCCATTTCCACAGTTGTTGCTGCTGAGTACAGACCGAATATGGATGTTCTGCCAACCAATGAGCACTGAGTCCGCAGCGTATTCAGCAACACCGAATAATGGCGGACACCGATGTGAAGCACCGAGCATTTCTTTGTGAATTTTGTGAAGTAAAACCCAGCATTCCTTATTCTTTGGCAAGAATATGAGGACAAAGAAAAACGTGAAAAAACAATTGTCAACATGGAAAAAGATTTCCACAGATGGCAATCTCTAAAAGATGAAAAAGGACTTATCACTTATCACTGTTAGCCTACTTCTCTATGCCGTGACTCGTGAGTAGCTTATTATTTTATTGTGTTTTTGAAACCAATAATAGCTAATTAGATGTACTGATAACAGTGACGACACCCTTATTAGTGTAAGAGTATGGGTATTCAAACTTGTCTGTAAGAAGAGGGGGAGGGGTCGTTGGCGTGATTGTTTACCTACATGTGCTGCCATCTAATAGTCAAACAAGGGATATAGGAAGATAAGTAGTGGAGCTTTAACAGATGATAGTTGTTAATACCATTAACAAAGAAATACAAGCATTTATCATTTGATTGGTCTTTACGTCATAACATTTTGTCCTAGGCTATTTTGCCAATGGTTAAAGGGGGACTCCTCAGTTTGTTTGTGGTTGGCAAGTGTATGTGACCCAGGCACTTTTTTTCTGCTGATGGATTCCATGGTGATTGGATGCGTATTCTGCTCAGGATAAGTAACTTATTACTTCATAAAACGTAATGAGTAATGTGTTGTGAGAAATGTATAAAACATATAATACCTTTTTTGATACAAACACTAGTAATGATACTGATACATAATATACTGTAGAAATAGTAGTATAGTAGTAGTAGTAATAGTATTACTAAAAATGCTAACTAATAGTATTAGTAGTTAGCTAGTTAACGTGTACCAACCAGAAATGACTGACACTCCAGCAGGGGTTCCACTCTATGTTCAGACAGTATGACGGTACAACTGGAGAAGGACTGCTTCAAAGTCTTCCTGAGGACTTGCAGGGTTCTGTTCAGAGAAGAAAAACAATATGTGAGCACTTGGAACTGTTTTAAAGCCTGTCCTGGTTTCTAAACACAAACCGTATGCATGCAAGGTGTCTATGCTCACTTGATTTTCATTCATTCTCTCTCAAGCTGAATCATCAAAGTGCTCAATCTGCACTACATGCCTCATAAACCACCACCATCGCTAACCATACAAACACTCGCAATAGGAGCCATGTTGGTGTGATTGTCAACATACGGTGTGACAGGAACTGCACAGCACTACACACACCGTGTTTGACCTCTCTGTCTACACACACCCAGGCTGACATCTCTACACACACCAACATATAGAGACATATTCAGAACAATTCAAAATTCAGATTTATAAAGAATCTACAATCTCCAAATCATGGACATCGTACACCCATTACTGTGACCCCAGCAGGCCCACAGCACAGCACCGCAGCAGGCTGGCTGTACTGCATCCTATACTAACATGGGGTCGAGGTAAGCGGCGGGCTCATCCAGCAGCAGGATCCGGGCCCTGCTCAGAATGGAGCGGGCCAGACACAGCAGCTGCTTGTGGCCATTGCTCAAGACGTTCCCCCCGTCCTCCAGCTGGAAGTCCAGCTTGTCTGGGAACTGCTCCATCACTGACTTCAAGCCTACCTGTAGGACATGCAGGGCGAATACATGGTGAACACAGATCAAGTGACATGACGTTTCATGACATAATTTGCAGATGCCTCATCTTTATCTTTACATGTCATGTCTATGGGGCCATTATTGAAGCAAAACTATGTATTTATACATTATGTATTTACACATTCACAAATCTCAGTACACATTTACAGATTATTTAACACATTTACAAATCTCATTACGCACACAAGGATTGAGATACAGTTGCACAACACTTGTAAATAGTTTTGCTACAATAACGGCCACATACATGTAATTTTATCTTAAAGCACATTGTAAAGTATCACAGTAAACAACTAAATCTAACTATAAGTTACTTAAAGTAATATTTAACTTTTTTGGCTTCAAATTAGCCATCCATTAATTGTACATGAAAACTAGTCAGTGGAGATGTTGAGCATCTTATTAAGATGTAGAAGTCATCATCATCAAGTTTTGGAAAACGTCGTCATGTCAAAAGATCAGTAGCCTACATTAGCCTATATGATCTTATTATATTAGGAAAGCTATACACTGTAAAAACAAATGTAAAAATGTTCTGGCAGCAGCGGCGCCAGAAAATTACGGTAAAAAAATTCTCTGTACCATTAACATATTTATTCGTATTTTTAGAAGAAAAAATATAATTCCTTTTAAGAATACAGTCATAACACTTCAAAAAACAGAATAATTACTTTTTTAAATATTTTAGTACAGATAATTACTGTTATTACATTGAAATATAAATGTAAGACCATTCACATATAAACCTTGACAAAGATTTCCTCAGAGAACCTCTGTTAGTTTGGACATATTTTTTAAATTAAAAGCCATGTGTGAAAATCCAGGTCTTGGACCCCAGGCTCAAAATGATCACCAACAAAGACAAAAATGTCAAATGCTGTAGTCGGGTCTTACTGATATGCACCTGTAGTGTTGCAGTAAAATAATTGGATGTGTGACTTGTGAATCCCTACTCTTGAGCTGGTTCTCCCTCATGGTTTTGCACAAAATGCAGAACCCACACCCCTGTTGTGGCCCGTAATTGGCCGCTCAGTCAACTGTTTAAAAGCGACATACATATTTTTTTTACAGATAGTTCTGTTAAATTGTAATATAAAAGCAGTTAAAAAAATTATATTTAATGTTTTCAATTTAAACAGAATTATTTTGTTAAATCACATGATAGATTTAAATAAACTGTATATTCAAATATGATTTCCTATTATTTTGACATACAGAAAAAGACTAGTTTACGGTTGGTAAAAACCATAGAAATACAGTTTTCTTTTACAGTGTAGAATTAAAAAGTATACCAATAATTTAACATTATTTAACCGAAGTTCTAAACAGAGTTGCTTACTCGCCGTCAGTGTATGGATGTGTGTGTGAATGGGTGTATGTGAGCAATATTGTACAGTGATTTGAGTGTCCGGAATGTTGGAAAAGTCCAGAATGTTGGAAAAGCACTATATAAATGCAGTCCATTTACTACCATTTACTTACAGTTCACACTACATGAAAAATATACTACGGAAACACTTTAATTATTCTAAAGCTGCCCTTATGTATGAAGACCATTGCATAATGAATCAGTTTGATGTATATTGATAGTCATCATACTGTAGTCATTCTTACCTCCTCTGCAACCCTCCACAGCTCTTCATCAGTGTAACGTCCGTGTGGGTCCAGGTTCATACGAAATGTGCCAGTTAGAATGAAGACCTTCTGTACAATACACAAATAGAAGATGGTGATGATGACAAAATATACACATGCTGTGACACTGTGGTAAGCAGGTGCAAGCAGGCCAATAGGCCAAAGTTTATATTATATATTTCAGTGTTGTCATATCAGAAAATGCAACAATATTAACAAACAATACCTACTGTATATATTGTAAACTCAGTAAACAGCATTTAGCTAAAGAGACACTCTTACTAATAGAGAATATTTTATGTCTACAGTTCTGTAATGGAGAAGTGCCAGAAGTTCAGTCTGGTACAGGAATGCCTGTTTTTTAGCAACCATTAGTTAAACACCTTTGTCGGCCACCGTAGTATAAGGCTACTGTGACTATAAATAGACATCAAAAAGACATTTTGACGTCAATATGACTTCCAGGGGCCGCATTTATAAAATGAACGCACAGATTTAATCTTAGAACATGCGTACGCTCAAACCCACGCCAAAGTTCAGATAAGAAAATATATATACTGTATATTTGATGTGGAAAAGTACTTTTCTCCACGTCAGGTTTTAACTAGGCGTACACACGTTTCCTTGTGGTAATATTGGAGTACTGCAGGTATTTGAGAAGTTAAGAGCATGCAAGGCCTATTAAAACAATACACTACTTGTGGAAAACAAAACAGATGTAGATAAATATGCTGCATATTGTATAGTGTATGTCTCTCTAAGGACACTGGAGCAGCTGATTTCTGTAACAATTCATGGGAAAAGCATTAACCTTTTATACTGTACCTTACATGTTTTGTTTGATCTCTTAATTATAGTTGCTACAACTGTTTTGCATCACTTCACTGGTTACCAGTATATTTTAGAATTCATTTTAAAATCCTGGTCCTTACTTTTAGAGCCTTGCTCCTCAGGCTCCTCCATACATCTCTGACCTGAACTTCATTCTCCGACTTGTAATCTAAGGTCAGAGGATGTTGGTGGTTCCCCACTCCCGTTTTAAGACCAGAGCGGACCAATCTTTTCAAGCACCCAGGCTGTGGAATGCACTGCCTCTCTCTTTACACTAAACTCTGTCAACACTTTAAAAATAAAGTTGAAGACACTGTTATTCAAACAGGCTTTTAATTAGACAAGGGTTGTTATGGCTGATTTAAGTATCTATGTATTACCTTTGTATTCTTATATCTTATTTCGTGTATTTCATTTTATTGTGAAGCACAATTTTTAACTGTGAAAGGTGCTATATAAATACATTTGACTTACTTACTTGCTTTTTATCGCCTTATCTAGTTCTACCACCATATAGAAACACGTTTGACTTCAACATCATCTCACTAACCCACCCTGATTGGACTGCCAGCAGGGTGGCTGTGCGAACGCTAATGCCAACAGGTTTCCAGACTGTAATATACTAGCTAGTACGTCACAGGTGCAGGATCACTCAGCTGCTTTACTTTTTTTACCTGGTTAAATAAAGGTGTATATAACTTACATTTGCATATGTTTTACAGCTTTGGGATTTTTTCAAATGTATTTTATTAACACTTTTTAAATGTATATAACATATTATCTATTAAAAGAAGCTTGCACAAAGTTTAGAAGGAATACTGTAAGGTGTCTTGCTTTCCTATAGAGCTGTGATGCGCATAATCTGCGCTGGTAGTTAACTTTTTACATTTGCAGTTAGCAAACAGTATATAACTTGCAAACGAAGACCTTAACATATCTGAAATGTATGCCAAAAGCTCAATTTATTAGCACTGAACAAAACCGGAGCATGGCATAACCCAAAACGAAATGATAAGAAAAATGCCATTTTGTGATCTTATTCACTTTTGACATTTTGACTCGTGCTACCGACTGCGAGCTGTGACGACACGACTGGTGAGGTCTATTGCGGTAAGAGGTTCCAAACTGTTCCTTATGCTTCGCCTGTTTGCCTTGTGTAACTCTTAGCAATTAAGCTTGTTCTTCTCTTTAGTATTCCAATTACTAATGAGAAGATTTATACTAACATAACCATAGCAACCCCCATTGCATTATTTACATCTTCATCTCACTTGAGTGTACAAACATTTCTACACATTCCTTAGCTTTCTTGACCAGGGATTTTAACCCATCAGCTGTCCTTGAGTGAGATGCCGTGCTCAAGGGCTCTTAATGACTAACCTGCGGCACCACCCCAAAGGCCTTGCGCCATGTGTGCAGGGAGACTGTGTTCCATGAGACCCCATCTATGGAGATGTCTCCTTCAGTAGACGCCAGGCGGAGTAGGGCAGACAAGAGAGTGCTTTTCCCAGAACCTGTCCTGCCCAAAAGACCCACCTACACAACATTCAAATCACATTGGGCAGCTAAGATAGTTACATTGCAATCAGCTTTATTAATAAACATTGCTCAATGTTTATTTTCCATTGAAAATAATAGTATGTAGGTATCTTAGAAATATTAAACTATCAATTCATTGGACTGATATGAACTGTTCACATAGAAGCCAGAAATGTCAATAACATTTGTGAGACCTACGCTGTGGCCCCCCTCCACAGTAAACGACAGGTTGTGGAGCACGGCTCTCCCGGCCTCGCCATATTTCACTGTGAGGCCCTGGACCTCCATGTGCCCACGGTTGGGCCAGTTCTCATGGGCGTGAGGGTTGTCGATGACCAGGCCGTCTTTCCCTTCACTCTCCCATCCCCCGCCTGGTATTGGCTGTTCAGATGGCAGGTCGATGAACCTAAACACCCGGTCCACTGAGCGCATCTGGGAGAAGCAAGTATGTCATTGTTATAGCTTCTAGCACATACATCTTTTCAGTCTAATTGGCTGATGTTAACCTAGGACTTATGTGAAAGTTTACACCTGTAGCCAAAATAAGCAATAACCATCATGTGGTAGAAACTCGTGAATAAAATCATGTAGACATGGTCAAGACCAATCATCTAAATGGGCAATAAAAAAGGGCTGCAACGTTACATGCATTCGATCCGAAGAATTCAGTACAGGGCTTTTGGTGCGGTACACGCATTGTATTTGAATATCTATCCATCCATCTTCATCCGCTTCATCCACTAGAGTCAAGACGTGGGGGCAGCAGCTCCAGCAGGGGACCCCAAACTTATACCCGGAGTAGGCACACACTGTGAGCCAATCCAGTGGATTGTGACTGGAGGCCATGGACCGATGATGCCATCAGGAACACATCATCTGCAAAAAGCAGCGGTGAGATCCCCAGGCCACCGAACCACAACCCCTCCCCACCACGACTATGCCTGTCCTGTCCATGAATATCACAAACAGGATTGGTGATGAACAGCAGCCCTGGCAGAGACCAACCCTTACCTGAAACGAGTCTGATTTACTGTCGAGAATCCATACACAGCTCTTGCTTTGGACATACAGGGATTGGATTGCCCTTAAAAGGGACCCCCTCACCCCATACTCCTGCAGCACCTCCCACAGTA
>JAODUE010042857.1:3002-19204 GCA_027564755.1 Amblyopsis hoosieri | reverse complement strand
GTGTGTGTGCGTGTATGTGTGGCGTGTGTGTGCGTGTGTGTGTGTGTGTGTGTGTGTGTGTGTGTGTGTGCAGTGTGTGTGTGCAGTGTGTGTGTGTGTGTACTTGTACGTGCGGCGTGTGTGTGCGTGTGTGTGTGCACTGGATGTTCCAGGCACCACACCCAGCGCACAGACCATAAGGGAGTGACGGGGAGGTAGTGTACTTGTTGCGGTTTGGTTGTCTCATTTTTCATCTGGCACTTTATCCGTGCGTCCAGAGAGATAAACAGCAGGGAAAACACCACACGTCCCACATTCTGCTCTCCAATAACAGCACTATCAACACACCGCGGCTGATCAAGGACTATAAAAGTCACCCTGTTTATATTTCCCCATTCATAAGCTTATAATACATGGCTCGTAATAAATCAAGACTCGTACGACGAGATATAGCGTATTAAGATGCCCGTCATCAGGACTCGACGCTGCTTTATTTAATTCCTTGGCATGGTAACTACATTTACAGTTTCACATAACATTAGCAGTCTGCTAAACCCTTACCTACACGACAGCATAGGGTAATAGAGGACCTATCTTTGTGACGCAAAATATCGCGGGCTTAAACGACTAAGCAATGGAAGACAGCTCTGTTTTCATATCGAATGCGCTCTTGAACTACACAACTTACTGCAAATTGTTTCATGTATTCATTTTATGGTGCTTTTAAATAATGTATGAGGCAGATCCCCTTCCTCACCAGCAGATCCTGTGAGTGGACACATTACCACTGCCCAAAAAGATCTTTGTTTATTCAAGTTTACAGTGCATGCCCAGTGTTTACACCACACATGCCCACAGCGTTTCCAAAGCGTTATGCAGCACAGGCAATAGCCGAGTTCCTTGTGGAGGGAAACTTGTTTTAGTTTGTGGCGAGTGTAACGGCATGCGACAGCCGTTGAAACCTAACGGGCAGGCTTCCTGGATGGGAGAGAGTAACGATGGTTACATAACATAACAGGCTGGCTTCGCTCTGAGTGTTTCACAGCTGCCGACAGCCGCTCTAACGGGGAGAGTTTAACTTCCATATATAGGAAATGCCACTCAGTGCGCAGGCCAAGGCTTCCCATTAACAAGGGATTTTTCCAGCGCAACACAAGTGATATCTGAAATGTCAACAGCTAATATCTGATTGCGTACGACTAAAATACAAGATAGCGAGAGCGGCAAGGCCAATTTGTCAAATGTGAACTAATATGTGTTAATGGAGGGTAATAAATCAGAAATAAATGAATTCCACAGAGTAATTTTGAATTCAGTATAAGCGCAGACAGTGTGTTTGATCTGGATACATTTGAGCATGTAGCTAATCAAAGAATAACGTTTTTACACGAGGCCTTTTTAACATATAAAGAACTTGAACAATCATATGAATATTGATTCACTCCGCTTGCCACTGATGTTCTGTGGTAAGTCAGTGAGTTAAACAACAGAATAATGGCTATCAAGGCTGCAATTCGCTGCTATATATGCGCCTACTCATGAGACCACTCTATCATCGTTCAACTTCTTCTCTTCCCATGGAACGATGTTGTAAGGGTCAAGCCTCATGTCTTAGACCACATTATTGGGTCACGCGTCCGGACCACGAGGGGTTACCCGTGAAGTTGAGCCAAAGAGGTCCGATGTGCCCCAGCTTGTGGTCTCTCGCCGTGGGTTAGGACTCTCCAAGGGATACCCTATGCTTTTTTTTTTTTTCTTTCTTCCCATGCCTGCCGCAGCCAATGAAAACACTGGAACACGACATGTTCCCATCAGCGAAGCCCAGCGACACCAGGAAGAGCATGAGTAAATACCAAAGCCAAGGCCAAAAGCCTGCGAGAGAGGGAGGGGGCGAGGTTTGCGGGGAGGGCAACTGCGACAGGGCTCGCACACATCCCAACCTGGACATCCGGGACAAAGGAACCAGACACCCGTTCCAAAACAGCTGCACTTGATTTGGGCTAAATACCTTAACTTAAAGCTCATTTATTTTAATTTCGTAATCCCTATTGCATTGCCTCTGTGCGAACGCTGTCCTGTCATGTCTAGTTTGAAGCAGAGGGAAATGGCCCCGGTTCAATGGCCGCAGGTGATGGGTTTAAACTCTTGTTTGGGTGTTCCTTCTTCACCCCAGATGCCCTAGCTGTGACACTTTCTATTGCAGACATTCTTTTTCCAGCAGACGCAAGGCAGCTTGTTGAAGCGAGAGAAAAATATGTTTCTGCCAGGTCTTTCTGAAGTTGTAGTAACAAGCCAAACTGCCAATTTAGAGGTTCAAATGTCCACAACTTCTAAAACTGAAAACACATAAATGACATCCAGATGTTTTTCTATCCACAACATCAATTAGTGCTGTGACTCCCATGAACCTTTAAACCACACATAAATAGCTGTTTGTAAGCACTAAATAATTGAATTTGCACGCCATAATAAACATTGCAGTGGGTGTGCTCCTCCATCAAACACATATTTTCTACAATGCCATCAGTTTTCAAATGTTATATTACATTTCTTTGCTAAATGTATTCTTACTATATACCACAGTATAACAACTGAAATTATTTACACATTAATAGGCAGTGAAATAACATGTGGTGTCACAGAGTATAATGAGTTGTTCCGTGCTATATCATTTGATTGCTTGCAATTCCTCCATTTGCATCACAAACACTAACATAAACTACAAATGTGATCAGGCATGCAAAGCCGTTTTTGTCTAAAGACCCTTTCTGGTCCTGTTTTACTGTAAGCCACTTAAAATAGTCTACTGTATTAACATGCCCAAAATGTAAGTGGTCAATATTTTGAGGTAAATCTGAGTACTGCTTGTTCCAATAGCAGGCGCCATGGCAACATTAACACTTACTTCTAGAGCGGGCATTTTTTCGCAGGTTATTTTGACCTTGTGCACTATGAGTGCAGTTCACTGTAATGTGCATGAGGGCTGTGTGCGAGGGCATATCCTCTCTAGAGAGCAGGGACTTCCTTAGGTAATGCAAACAGGACATAGTGTTCTACTTGAAAAAGAGAAAAAAAACAAAACAGAGGCTGGCTATGACTCATGCTTACAGAATCCCTCGAAGACCATAGGGGGATATCCCTACTATGACTTCTACACTGGGTCACGCCCAAGAGGAATGAAGGAGTGGTATGTGTGCCTGTCCACACCCAGGCATGTGTAAGTATGCACACATGTGCACTCATATCTGCTCCAGTGTTTGTCCTGAGGGCCTGAGTGTTTCCAGACAACGAGCTGCACCCCCCCCCCCTTCCCCCCCTTAACCCCCCCACTCCAAACTCAGAGTTCAGTTTGGTTTCAACCCATCAAATTTCCGACATTTTGTGTCATCTTTAAGCCGGTATAAGTTTAAAAGCTTCCCACTAATGCAGGGAACAATTAAGTTATCAAATGGACACAACCATTATGTAAAAGGCGGGTTATATAGCCAACAGTATGAACACTGGCTGCTTCCTGGAAGTGCAAGCTACATGTCAGGGGCACAATATTTCAAGGCTATTAACTTGAGTGCTTTTTTATTCAGTCTCATTACTTTTTAAACAGCATACGAAGTCACAGAAATGTAATATTAATTTTTACATCACTTTCGTTTTCATTCCTATACAGCTGTTTAAAATTCAGGGACGTTTCACACGAGGCAGCGGGGTAGAAAAGAATATTATTCTGCACATTTAGAGTCGAGCTCGAATGCACTCCCTCCCATTTAGGAGAAAATCTGAAGTGTTGTTTTGCAGTGTGAAGTCGCTGTGTATTCTGGGTTGAGTGACATGACAGCAGACACAATAGAAAAGACGATGTGACATCGCAATACGTGTGTGTGTGTGCGTGTGTGTGCGTGTGTGTGCGTGTGTGCGTGTGCGTGTGCGTGTGTGTGTGTGTGTGTGTGTGTGTGTGTGTGAGAGGGGGGGGGGTTATCAATCCAAACCACTCTCTCTGCTCACCCAAGCCAAGGACATAGATGACACAGATGAACGGTGACACAAGTGATGTGCAAACACATGCACAGACACACACACACACACACACACACACACACACAGACACAAACATAGACACGCACACATGCACACACACACACACACACACACGCACACACAAGAAGACCTTGAGATGCTCTCGAAGTAAAGTGTGTGTGCACAAATATAGGCTATATTTATTCATATTTATTTGGATGTATTCATAGATATACAGACATACACATGGGAGAATTGGCGTGTGTGTGTGTGTGTGTGTGTGTGTGTGTGTGTGTGTGCGTGTGCATGTGTGCGTGCGTGTGTGCATGTGTGTGCAAGAAACCACGAGGTAAAGAGACTGAAGATGGGGCTTTTAACAGGAGATTACAGTTTAATTAATGTGTGATTTTGGGATATGAAATAAATATAAAAATACCTATTTTAATCCAGGAGGTCACTAATTTAGCCACTAATGAGAAAATTTCAAATGTGGGAGGTCTTATCATGAAAAATGAGTGGAGACCATTAATAGTTTATAGGTTGGGTTAATGACGAGATGATTCTTAATTGAGCTCTACAGACTTTTAGTATCTGTCTGTCTCTTCGACGATGCTAGGAATCTCTCTCATTAGTTCAGAAAGCTGTGCATAATCTATTTGTGAGATATTACGTTTTAAATGTTAAACAATTTAGCTGACATTGGCAATTGTAATGTTACTGAGTGGGGATTGCATATGGTGAATATTGCTTAATTATAAGCCATTTCACGATTATTCAAACAGCTCGAGTTTAAACTTAAAAGAATCCATACTGTAAATATGTGATCTTGCAAACCTCGAACAAATGACTCGTTCACTTGCTTTGGACAGTCATGCCTTTGTTATTAATGTTGATACAGCGTTGTTACCATGGTAAATTTGTTTCCAAATTACTCACTGACTTTCTTCCTCTTGATGTGGTTACTTTTTCAATTCAATGTGTGATCAGTTCTTCATCTAATCTGGGAGGTTACACAATGACTGAGGTGCACACATGCATGCACGCACACATGCGCACATACACACACAGTGCATCGAAGCTAACCGCTGGAGCTAAAAAACAGAAGTTATACCATATGAGCGCGCCATCTGCCCGTTGCCGGGCGACTGCCAAACGTGCACAGTAAACACCGGTCACCATGACGACGGACGCGAGCGGCTGACAGAAAAAACACAGAAAACGGGAAGGGATTCCCCATGCTTTCGAGCCACCAGTGATGACTATTGAACACCGTGTCCCGTGGTTTCCCAATCAGCCTTTCCCTGGCATAGCTGAGGGCTTCCCCTGAACGGTTGGATGCACTGGAACATGTGGAGGCTATAATTACTGTGCCACGCAGGCCTTGAGTCAGAAAAACCACAAGACACAGTGTGTAATGTATGTGTGCGCGCGAGTGTGTGTGTGGGCGCGCGCTACTCGGTTCACTTCAGGCCATGGGCCAATGTAGTTCAGTTTTTGAGTTCATGCCTGGGCAGAACATATATAGGACGTGCTCAGTTATTATAAACCGGTGATTTGTGACTATGAAGCCGAGCCCGGAGGTAACTGGATCACGGAGATGCCTATTCATATAGTACAGTGTTGCCAAGCCAACATCCTCAACAGAGAGCTGGAAGTTCCAGCCTGACAGAGTTTCAGCATTGCAGATGGAAGCTAGCTAACACAGTGTAGAAGGTCTGTGTGCATGTGTACGTGCATGTGTGTGTGTGTGTGTGCGCGCGCATGGTGCCATTTGTATTACTTCATGTGCAAATGTACTTCTCTGAAGAGCTATTGTACACATATCCATATTCTAAAACATTGCATTATCTTCTCTTGTGCTCTCATTATTTGTTCTTGACGATACATGCTGTAGCACTCTGTTAATAAACGCATTAATAAACGTTTGCTTCAGGTTTAAAGGAATGTTCTTCCTCTGTTGACAGCGGTTCTGTTTTGGGAGTAAGATTTACTTCAATGGGCCTTGCGTGGATGGTTAAATGAAATAGTGGCAAATATAGCCTTCATGTTTGGACCTCAAATAAACACAGCATGATGTCACCCAAGGCCTGTCACTGCGGTGAATAGTTTCTCCTTAAGTGACAGTCTTGAATGGCTGGGTGTATATTTAGTACAACACACTGAGGCAGGTTCACAAATAACATGCAGGACTTGACGTTTATGAATACTGCTTCAGCTATAGCCTACTAAAAATATACTGTTGCCATAGCATTGTAATGTTTTTATTTTCCTCCACAGTTTCATATTCTACCAACTTCTATTTCTCATTTCAACATCTCAGAAAATGCATATTATTACAGACATTTGCATAGTTCTGTTTGGTGTTTGAGTTCATCATAATCCAAAAGGATGCATAGCTGAAGACGGAGCCCTTTTGGGAAACAAGTTTACCCCCATCGACCTCAACCAGATTGACTGTTTCCACAACTGAGGGAATTCCTCACAGAAATATTTGCTGTTTTCTTCTTTTTTTTTTTCTAGGGAGGAAATGAGAATATGAGGATGTAAGAAAGTGGGGGTAGGGGACTTTGTGAAATTGAATCACCATAGCAACTTCAATAACATACAACCCCCACGTCATAGCACACACACACACACACACACACACACAAAGAGGAAATGAGTTTCAAAACGGAGGCAACGCTTCAACCGTCATTTGTTCTTGACGGCTGCCAAGCAACAGAGATATCACTTTTTACGATAAGGATTTACTGACACGTTAAACACAGTAATGACATATTTCAGCAAATGAAGGTTAGGCATTGCTACAATGCTAATCCATCCTAGATCCGTGCCACTGGCACTAAAACGGCATTATTAAAGTATTGTAATGCCCATACTATGCAGTATATTGCCCTCTGTGTCCTATTGTTCAGTATATACTGTATTTCACCTAAAGAAATATCTGGAAATCTATGTATGCCTCTGAAGGCCTGAGGGATTTTCCAGGAAGTCAGTGGTCACAACGTCTCAACTGTAACCTATATTCATATTTTAGAAGTTAATACTTGAAAAAAGACATTATTGGTGCCTATATAACTTATTTAACCAGGACAATAAAGCTGTTTGAAAAGCAAGTTATGAGCTCAATGCCAAAACGGGGCAAAATAAATAAAAATAAAAAGCTTGCACCGTATACTTAATGAGAATGCAGGTTCTGTGCCAGGGGGGCATTTTTAAGGGTTTCAGTAAAAGAGGCAGAGAGACAGCCAGCAGTAAATGACAGGCCTGTCTGACGCCCTCCACTGTGCACATAATGGTCATCTTGCCCCGCATCCCCAACTCCCAGCATCCCTTGCGTGCCACAGGGCAGTTTAAGATGGAGTCAGCGATTGTAAGCTAATGCACTTTTAGTCAAATTCAGCGGGCGAGCTGCCCCATACTGTGTGCGCACTGAAGGAAACATCTTCCACACAGCTGCACAGAATGGTACCGTATAGCCTTGGCAGTGCAGGTGCAGTTTGGGTAGAGGAGGGGGGGGGGCTTCTAATGGCATGGAAGGCATTCTCCAGCATCCCTGACTCCACCTTTAAGTCAAAAGACACAGGACGCCACGTAGTTTCCCTGTGCTGTTATGGCCTCTGCTCCAGCGCTGCTGTTAACGACAGGCAGCCTCCAGAGCACCGCTGCGATCAGGGACGTGTCCGGGCCTCAATTAGAGTAGCTCTGGATGGTCCCGTCTCGCTGACCGTAGCAGCTACAATGTGCGCTTTAATGCCTCGCTGTTATTGTTGTTGGGGCCGCAACAATAAACCCCAAATTATGCACGAGCTCGGGGGGGGGGGGGGTGAAGGACGAGGAAGGTATAGCAGGGACAGTGAGAAGGGATGAGCGAGGAGGGCGAGCTGGGGGACGGGAGGAGGGCGGGAGGGGAATGCGGGGCGGGGTTAGAGAACGAGGGAACAGGGCGTACCGAAGGCATGCAAAGTTCACAATCGCTTTGCTCTGCTTGGCGGTGATTAAAGCAAGGGGTCCCCGGGGGAGACAGGGAGTGAGAGAGGGGGAGAGAGGGGAGGTTGAGGACCCTCTCTTTGCCATTGATCTCCTCTTTTGTCGCCCCCACACTGAAAACATACAGCCGGCCTGTGGGGAGGCCGGGCCCCATTTTATTGCGTCCGGGCTCTGCAAAGCAAAGCACAGACTGTTATGGCGCCTGGTTCCCCTCAATTCAGGAGGGGGGTCGCCGCCCGAGATCCACACAGAATGTGTTTTGAATGAAGGAACTAGCGCCTGAAAACGGTCGCGACAACATTCAACGCACAGCCTTCTCGCGCGCGTCGAGAGGAACGCAAGAAAGGTTGGGCGAATGAGGAGAGGATTCTTTCCACGCGATTTGTAGCTAGGAAAGTTTCCCACAGAGGCCGAGCAAGGAGTGCAAATGGGTTCAACTAAAACCCAGGTTATCCCTGCAGGCCATGTCGTCCCACCGTGATTTCACTGCCTGTTCTCTCATAAAAATTGATAGTCAGAACATTGAAGAAATAAAAAAGAGAAAATGAAAATGGAAAAGAAAAATGTCATTCTCAATCTTAATTATACTTTGACCTCCTTTATTTTGTGTGTGTGTGTGTGTGTGTGTGTGTGTGCGTGTGTGTGTGTGTGTGTGGTCAAATTACCTTAACTCCCTTCTCTTGGGGCTCGGGGGAGGGGCTGTGTGTGATGGGTGGGGTGGGAGGGTTGTGTTGAGGAAGTCTGTGTGACGTTACACATATTCGCATCGCCGCGTATGGATAATTGCGCTGATACACACTTAACATGCATCGTTTATCAGCTGTGGGACCCCTGCTTGTGATCTGTAATTACTCTCCGTTTTCCTTCTTTTCCGTCTGTGTGTGTGTGTGTGTGTGTGTGTGTGTGTGCGTGTGTGCGTGTGTGAGTGTGTGAGTGTGTGTAGGTGTGTGCGTGTGTGTAATGTAAAATTCTAAGTTGTAAACAACACAACTGGCTGAGAGGGGAAGTTTTTGTGAGTGATTCACTAATGTTTGGAGCGGGATTTAAATTAATTCCAACTGGCCCACAGCTATATTGTATTATTTCTCCCTCTGTAAAATAAGAAGAGAAAAAGCACTTATGCTTCTTTTCAATTCTCGTGCCCGTAGCGCAGCCAAAGATTAAAGGGGATAGCAGTGTCACGACGCATTTGTTGGGAAGACGGGGAAAGTGGGGGCCCCTAAATCTGGTTTAGATAGCTGCAGCCCACTCAACTGAGAAGCTGCCGTCCAAACAACAGCTCTCGCTTAATGAATATATCCACGGGCAGCGGCGCAAATGTACGCTGGTGGTGGCCCAGGAAATGTGCTTTCAATTAGGATCGATTTGATTTAAATATTAATATTTTCCCTTCACCAAAACGCCTACTTTTTTTTTCTGCTCTCACCTTGAACACTGTATTGAGGAGCGTGAAAAGAAAGACCCTGTAATGCTGAATATCACCGTTTGACCTTCGGAAAAAATTACAAATATAAACTTTGCAGAAGGCTACTGTTTGATGTGCAACCTGAATAAGAACACGGTTTCATCATGCACTCTTTTTTTTTTACAATTTCTTTTTTCATTATTGACAGAGGTGTTGAGAGAGAGAGAAAGAGAGAGAGAGAGAGAGAGACCTTCAACAAAGCCACAATTCTCTTCTTACATCATAAAGCTTAAAACGAATGAGAGAGAGAGAGAGAGAGAGAGAGAGAGAGAGAGAGAGTCTCTCGGTGGTGAGGTGAGCATACCAGGCATCTAGCCAGCCAAAGTTACAGCCATACACAATAGAGCATGTGCAAATATTATGCGTATCTGCAGGGACCTACATGCACTGTTCCAACCTGTCGGCATATTATGTAACATGCTGGCCTATTTTGTCTCTTATTATATGGCCTGGCTTGCTGTTTGTTACTTTTCCAGTGCGCCTGTCTGTGTATATATTCTATAGGCTACGCAATATCACACAATCATGATTACAACAAGAAGAAACTGCCGGGACTTTAACTGGACAGAAATAGCCATCGATGCCAGTGGCATTTGTTAAAAGGCTATAGCCAGTATATTTAGAAAAAACAAATGTCCTTTCTACGGTAGTTGTTTGATAAGCACGATGGGGTCCAAAAACCACCTCATGTGTAAAACAGCCACTGGGGGGTGTTAAGTTAGGATAGCCATAGACACATTCTGACACATGGATATTAAAAAAGTGACAGATTACTAACAGCAGAGAGAGAGAGAGAGAGAGAGAGAGAGACAGAGACAGAGACAGAGACAGAGAGAGAGAGAGAGAGAGAGCCTTTGTCAGGATTATCGCCCCATCTGTAACGCTACACCGGAGAGACTTGCCAGAGCTCTTGGCTGGATGCTAATTGATACGGGGAGAAGATATAGCAAAAATGTCTGCCAAATGAAGGTGCGGCCCAGAGTAGGAAGGAGACCGGGGCAGAATGTAAATACTTGCGGCTCCATATAAATCATGTGATGTGATCCGTGCGCCAGGAGCCATCCATCACTGTGGAGAAGGCCTTGTTGAGGTTCAAAGGTCAAAGGGTTGAGTTATGTCCTGAGGTCTCCCCCATCCCAGGGGATAGATTTGACTGACCCCCCGAGTGGGAGAAGATGCTTTTTTGGGGGGGGGGGCTAAGCTTTTGTCTGCCAGTCCGACGAGGTTTCCAGTCTGTTGCTGTGCAGTGCACCATAAACGGTGCGATGCGTCTGTATAACCTCCCAGCTTTTATCAATCCTTCGACCCTGGCTCATCGTTCTGTGGTGCATCAAGCCTTTCATTATCAGACCTGACATGTAGCATACCTGCGGATCAGTTATGCTAAGCCACCTTCCCGCTCCTTTGCTTCTTGTGTAGGTCAATAATATCTCATCGGGGGTGGGGCCCCTGAGGGCCGCAAATGACTTCTGTATCGGCGAGGGTGAACAATGGTAGAGGACAGGAGAGATCCCATGTATGCCTCACTTTAGTGCATTTGGGCCATAAGAACAACTGTCGCTATCGCATTTGGTATTTATGTGGCGTTCGTGTCATTATCGGAGTGAATAAGTGTCCATCTTTTAATTATCTCACTTTGTGTAGCACTGACACTGACATATTTGGCTGTTGTAAATTTACAAACCCCTGTACATTTTTGCCAATTTCCCAGATTAATTTGGCATGTAAAGGCTAATTTGAAAATTAATGAATCTTTACATTATCATTCCAAGTCAGAGCCTAATCTCTAAATGAATGCTGTTTCATATGAAACTTATCTTTCCGTGAACTAACCCCCTATACACTGTTGCAGATAGCTGCTGCCAAGACAAGATAGAGCAAATGTGGCAGAATCTCCAAACATTCTGGAAGGGGGACGGCAGCTCACCAGGAATGCTAACAAAATGCGTCTTTAGTTGCTAATATTGTAGAGATTCTGTACACACACACACACACATACACACTGCCACACACGCACACACACATACGCGCACGGCAGCCTTGAATCACTGCGAGAGTGCTTTAAGGATTCCTCCGAGCTATTCTACACAGCGCAGAAGAGTTTGGCGGCTGTATGGGCCAATCGTGCTCCATCAGCATTTCAAAGCTTCGGAACTGTCAATCACGTTGTGTTCCCTAACGTCTGCTCGCCCGGGTTTTAGTTAATTTGCCTGATCCGGGGTCAGCGGGGGAATCGTCTGGAGGTGACGTCGCCTCTCTTGACGGTTCCCCGGCAACGACAAGAGGGGAAAGCGGGAAAGAAAAGGCATGATTTCTACTTTCATATCTTCATTTTTTTGTTTCACACACCATCCCCAGGCCCCCACCCTTCCCTCTGCGCCACGGTGGGAGGCATTTGTGCGTAGAGCACAATTTAAAACCCCATCATTCAACGTGACCCTATATTTCACACATTTTCCATTAACTACAGTCATCATATGAATGCCACGTGTAAAATTGTTTTCCATTTGTTATGCACATCGAGGTGACACTCTGCACTCTATGTGTGACTCTGCGTGTGTGTGTGTGTGTGTGCGTGTGTGTGTGCGTGTGTGTGTGCACATGCGCGTTTCTCCAGTCTGCAGCATAATTCACTATCCACCCCATTGACTACTGAATATGAAACATGCCTTCAATCTCCAGCCCCCTTCTGTCACTGAGGCAGTTGAGTGTAGCGTGTGCCGCAGTTGTTCGAAGATCTTGCCTGTTTAAGCAGAGATATTAAGACGATAGATCTCACGCAGCCAAGAGAGAATCATACCGTGTATGAAAATATCCCCAGTACATACAGTACTGTGCATTCTGAGTTTGATATCAATCAAACTCAGAATGCACAGTACTGTATGTACTGGGGATATGTTGCAAGTTTTGTATGTACTGGGGATATGTTGCAAGTTTTTTGACTTTCAGACGTTACACATAAAACACGACTGCATTTAGGATATACATTTAACTATAGAAGTAATTACCAGTGGGTTTTTATTTACAAGAATAAACATTTTCCCATGCTAACATAGCATGGAATGCACAAATAGAATCCATCTGCTCTGCTCCTCTTCACGGCAGTGATGTGTTTTTCAGCTGTGATTTCGAGACATTTTAATGTGCGAGTTCCAGTTTTTACCACAGGTAATGGGATTCATATACGCTCTTCCACAATCTCCTTGTTGCATTGTGACAAAACTGTCCCAATGACACATTACAGCGTTTATTTAGCATACATCTTGCTAAGCCCTTAAATATGCCGCCAAACTTCGCCGAGCCTCAGCTTCAACCAGATGATATATGGAATACAAACTGTATTTACCATCTAAATTGCTTCTCCACAATGCCAAGATGATGGCAGAGATTAATCGGCAAGGGGAGCTGAACCTATCCTCCCCCCACTTCGACATGGTGCCGTGTTAACCCCCCCCCCCACACACACACACACACACACACGCATCTCCAACTTAAAAGCGACATTTGTATTCCCGCCGAGTGCCACCGCGCACCTCCTTTATGATATTACCACCGGGAGACTGCACCGGTCCACCAACACACCCCCACCCCTCCACCCACCCACCTCCGCCCTGCCTACCTCGACCCCTCTGTGTGTGTGTGGGCCGCCGGTCCTCCGCCATCCATTTCCCCCTCTCTGGTATCTTTTTATCATTATGTAGTCTAATAAATGTGCTGCTGGCCCCCATGATGCGGCTTCATACATCAGCCCAAGTGACCCGGGTCACCACGTTGGCTGTCGCCAAGGTTACCCTCCCACTCTCTCTCTCTATCTCTCTCTCTCTCTCGGTTTCTCTCTCTCTCTCTCTTTGTCTCTGTCTCTCTGTCTCTCTGTCTGTCTCGGACGGAGCCACAAAGGTGTTCTAGCTCTAGGGTTGTGTGTTTTTATATATACAGTATATATTTATTTTTTCTTTCTGGCGGGCCTCCATTGAAACGTATGTGTCCATAGAGACGCCATGTTCCCTCCCACAAGCGCATTCTATTTTTACCACTTCACAAAAAAGCATGCCTCAGACGTGCACACATCAAAGACGGGCGACAGAATGCATCCCGGCGCTTGTTATGTATTTGCTGTGCGTATACAGTATACTGTAGGAACGCATAGTGAGATTAAGGTGTTTTGTATGACCTGCATGCTCTCCCGCAGACGAAAGATTAAAGAACTTTCGATCTGGAGGCCAGCCAGAACATTCTGGTTCACCAGAGAGCCTTGGCAGCGCTCTCTCAGACACACACGCTCGCTCGCGCGCTCAGATGCACAGATGCTCTCGCAGACTCACACAGTTGGTCATTTCTCCGTGAGACCGCGTGATATTTCGACACATGCGATAAGCGGGTGGGGTGGTTGTTTGGAAGCCGTCACTCATCCGGAGAGAGAGAGAGAGAGAGAGAGAGAGAGAGAGAGAGAGAGAGAGAGAGAAATCAAGCCGGTAAACTCTGAAAAACTGTTGCGCTGATTGGAGCACAGATTGGGAAGTGGCTGCCAAATCACAGGAGGAACATGCGCGGGCTAACATCGCCATGTTTAATGCGACGTAGCTCTGGTACGGGAGTATGGGAGGGGAGGAGGGGGGGCTTAAACATCTCAGGCAGAGCCGGCGATGAAAGACTTCACTATTTCCTGCTCGAAGGGGACGCGGGGTGGAGGAGATGGGGGGGATTGGGAGGAAGGTGGGAGGGGGGTTATATGACAACGTCCTGCACTGACCGACTCATGGATAGTCCTGCACAGTGACAATGGCACCACAGTGCGACAGGCATGCGACGCCCGGGCCCAGGCCGGGGATAGTGTGATGTATGAGCACGTTGAGATATGGGCACTTTCTCTCTTTTTAATCTGCCAGCCTTTCTGCTGCTGATGGGAATGAATAGTCTGTATACGGTATGTGTGTGTGTGTGTGTGTGTGGTTGTCTGTGTGCATGTGTGTGCATGCCTGCGTGTGCATGTGTATTGTGCTGTATGTGTGTGCGCGTGTGTGTGTGTGTGTGTGTGTGTGTGTGTACTGTATGTGCGTCGGGGGGGTTCATTGGTGTATTGCTCTTATGGGAAAGGGTAATGATGTGCCAATAATAGAGAATCATTATACGCAACTTTCGCAGATCAAAGAGAAATGTGTACTCCTTGAACCAGCGGACTGGCTGGATCAACACCCGTTTCAACAGCTGCCCATTACCTCACATTACCACGCCCACAATACCCTACAAAACCTTATGAAAGCTCAAATATCTGATTAAAGGCAGGGTCAGTCATTCTTGCTAACTTTGAACTCAAATCGAAACAGTATTGTTGACCACGTTGGAGAGACGGCTCCCGATTGACCTCACTGTCAATGGCCTTCGGTGCAATGTGCTGGACCACATTTGATGTTATCGCCTCAGGCCGGTACCGTTTGGACTGTAGACAAGATGGCCATACAAGACAAACCTCACCTGATTATATCAACTTTATTGTCATTTGTGACCAATACATGTCCTTGCATAGAGCACACAACTGAATTAAATGTAATTTCTCACAGACCAACAAACAGTTGCAAGGTTTGATATTCTCAAGAACGCTTGCTAACTTCAAGCTCATTTCAAAACAATATCCTTCCGTAGCGCTGCACATTGAAATGCATTGTGAAGCAAAGCGTAGTACAGCGGCTTTGTTGTTGTGAGTGGTCTTTCTATTTATGGAGCCAGGGCTGTGTAGAAGTATTAGATTTTTTTTCAGCACACACAGAGAACGGTATACTAGCGAAATTCTTGCTAAATTAGCTGAGAATTAGCTTGCAATAGCTGACTATACCTGTAATTGAAATACTTTGAACTGTTCTGCTTGGAACTCCCTACAATAGATTACCACTCCCTACTGATGGCAATGCTTATTCCCATGCAGGATGGGAATGTAGCGATACGTGCGCTAAATTCCATCTTGTCAAGCAAGTTCCTTTTGGTGCCTGTGTGTGCATGCATGTGCACGTATGTGACTGTGCTGGTGCATGTGCACGCAAGCATGTGAACGTGTGATGTAGGGGGGAAAAAACTGTAATTTTTTTCATGTTCTCTGTGTGTGTGTGTGTGTGTGTGTGTGTGTGTGTGTGTGCGTGTGTGTGTGTGTGTGTGCGCGTGCGTGTGAAACCCGGCATGTGTGTACATGCATGCCTGTGAGAATGTATCCTCCTTGCCAAGCCTGTATCTACCTCAGTCGTCAGGGTTTTAATCTGTGATTACCATACGCCAGCTCTCCTAAAATCCTCCAACGCCTCAGTGATTCAGTGTTATTATTTTCCTGCTCTGTCCTGCTGGAGCGTAGAGGGCTAACTGGCCCCAAGAACTATTAATTGCTCAATTATGGAGATAAGAAAATGGTCATGAACGGAATGGCCAATGATTAATACAAAGCCTTTGAAGGCAAATTTATGTTCCCCTCTCCCTACGGCACCATGTGTCACCATGACGTCAAGCAATGCACCTGTCCACCAGCAGGAATTGTACACACATGTGCATAATTTAAATTTTGTACATTCTGCATATCATTGTGTTGTTTTTATTTTATTTTATACTGTTTAATACTCTTAATATTGTCCTTTTGCCATTTGTCTAATTAACGTTGTGTACATTCTGCATATCATTGTGTTGTTGTTTATGTTTTATATTGTTTAATACTCTTAATATTGTCCTTTTGCCATTTGTCTAATTAACGTTGTGTACATTCTGCATATCATTGTGTTGT
>JAODUE010042846.1:0-11232 GCA_027564755.1 Amblyopsis hoosieri | reverse complement strand
AGATGAGACCCACTGGTCTAGTTAATAGATAGAGATACTGACCCTAGGTTAGACCAGATGAGACCCACTGGTCTAGTAGATCCTGACCCTGCCTCTCTTCCCGTCTGCCAGCCAACGTGGACTCTGAGCTGCTGCAGAGCTACGACGCCTTCATGCCTCGCGACACCGTGGTGATGACGGTTCGACTGGCCATTCTGCTGGGCGTGCTGTTGACCGTGCCCCTCATTCACTTCCCTGTGAGTCCCCCTGGCCGTGCAGAGGCCCGGTGTGAGCCACGAGTCGCTTGTGCGCTTGAGCGGTGTGCCGCGTCAAGCCCGCATACGCGGCTCTGACGCAGAGCTGAAGCGCAAGCGTCTTTGCGACTGTTCCTCCGCTATGCTTTACACACTGCTTGCAAACTGCCGGCGAATTTGATCCGCCCCGCCCACTAGCACTCTCAATGTACAGTAAGTTGACATGATAACCATTGCATGCATTGATCGTGCTAACCCACCATCCGCAGCTCTGCGTCGGCTCCGCGTGCAGCTAGCTTCAAATCCAAACGATGTTTTTGTTTAAGCGTGGCTTGGATCACAAGGGCACTTCTGGACACCATCGGCGTACCTTTAAGCGTTAGGCCGTGGTCGTCCACCGTGTCGGTTGTGAGCCCGGGTCTGTGCATGACTGTGTTCTCCAGGCCCGTAAGGCCGTAAACATGCTGCTGCGCGGAGGAAGGCCGCCCTCTTGGCTCAGCCACGTCAGTATAACTCTGACCATCACGTGCCTTGTGGTGCTGCTGGCCATCTTTGTCCCGGACATCAGAAATGTGTTCGGAGTTGTGGGTATGTGTGCCAGATACACAGAATATACACGGAGTGCAAAATATTGAGCTGTGCAACCGTGGCTCATTTTCCCCCAATCCGTTCCTTAGGATCGACCACATCGACATGCCTCCTGTTCATTTTCCCCGGTGTCTTCTATCTGATGCTCAGCGACCAACCTCTGAGGTCATATGAGTCCATTGGGGTAAGCCACACTTTTCTCAAGTATAGTATTTCATGCCTGCATTCCAAGAGTCTGAGCCATTCTATTAATGAACTATGTTGTTATTTCCCTGTGTGGGCAGTGATGTCATTGTATGGTTTCTTTATTTTCAACATCCATCTTGTTTGTGCTTTCAGGCACTGTGTCTGCTGGTCTTTGGGATTATTGTGGGCGTGGCCAGCCTGTCTGTCATCATTATCACCTGGGTGCAGGAGCCATGAAAATCCACCCATCTCGTCAAACAAACTAGGCTGACAAAAGGGAAGTGTGGCAAACAAACACTAAAATGCAAAGCAAGGAGACAGAGACTGCTAATAGTCACTTTTTCTCTCAGCAATAATATACATTTTAAATCATTACTTTAATGAAAGTGAAATTACTCAAAGGCCCAGCTTGTTGAAAGGCTGCTGTTACAACAACACGGTGTGTCTACAAGAGCAGTTCTGGCAGTTTCACTGTGTTACTGACCACACAGCTCGATGCACTGCATCCCATAAGAGTTTCCGGTGTGAACAAGCAGTTTCCTGCTCACCAGCAGCAGAGTGAAGGCCGACCAAAAGTGAAAGGAAGTTGCTGGGCTGTTTACCCCACCTCCCACGCACGCCCCTACCAGCCTTAACGTGTCAGAACAAAACTATTACCGTAAACCCCAGTTAAACTATTACAAAGTATTTTGACGCTAAGCCAAGATGCAGGTTGCTTGCTGCCTGTGTAGTTTTGACATTGATGATTGTATTGGTTGTTTAATAACAAAATATATCATAACACACTATATAATGTTTTACCCGAAAGGGGAAATAATATCTTCATTTTTATTATGTAATGAGTCTAGTGGGTAATTTGCATGAGAATGCACATTGGTGCACACTGGACAGAATGGCATTAGAATAATCACTTGAATGTAACATACATGCCATTATGTCTCTGAACATTGAAACTGTGTGGAAACTAGGACCTCTTCAGAATAAAATGTATATTTAAGTGCATTATTCTCACAGATCTGTGAAAGACATTAATAATAATGAATCTACATTAAACATTACATGGGAGGACGCAGTGTTTCAAGTGAAACGACATTAATAATAATGAATCTACATTAAACATTACATGGGAGGACGCAGTGTTTCAAGTGAAATGACATTAATAATAATGAATCTACATTAAACATTACATGGGAGGACACAGTGTTTCAAGTGTTAATTCAAGTAGTTTATGATTTTGAATGAGGAATAGTAGTGCCCCGCTGACCTGAAGATGTAACTGAAGTCTTTAAATGTTCTCATGCTGTAAATGGTGTTCAGTAATCATTTAGTCTTTTTCTCTGTTTGGTTAAAACAACATATCATTGTGACTATATTTTTGTTTTCATTCCTTCAACTAAATCCATCCAGTCAGTTGCTATGTGTGAGTACACGCATGGCAAACCTCAGGGATCTTCATGGAAAAATACAAAAATGTTCTGGTACAGGAGTTGTGTAAGACCAAAGACTTTTACCTGCCACTTTATGATGTAAATTTGTTCTGTTTAATAAAGGGAAATGCATAATATTGATGTTTTCTCACTGCATATCCACTGTAGCCTACTGCAAAGTTTGATGTTGCGACTTGTTTAATCGATGCACAACGTGATATTCATGGTCCTGAGTTTGATTGGCAGGCCACGTATTGACTTTGGGACAGGCTTCTTTGTATGTAGGACTGCTTTCTGTCTGCAGGTAATGAAAGCCAAATGCACGGTACGTTTCTAATCACGTCGTTATTTAGATTGTGTTCATGCTGTACTGGAACGTATTGCCGACCCACTGCTGTTTAAAAAAGAAAACATTAAAACATTATTCCGGCCCGTCCGCCCAGCCCTCCATAAATCAGGCCTGTCCATCCCTTTGCACCGTTGGCGTCTAGTCCTTAATCCATTCCCCTACTCGTGTGTTCGTTCAAGATATAGTCTACCAAGGCGCTTCTCGTCTCATTTATTGTACGCTCATTTGTGATAGTAGGTACTAGGGAGGACGTGGCTGCCGATAGGCTACAATGTTGTTAAACTCTAGGGTGCCGTGCCCGCCGTCCCATATGCCCGCCGTCCCATATGTCGTCTTTGTTTTCTGTTCAGAAGGCACATCCTGAAAATCGCCAACGTAAATGCTCTTCAGATCAGATGGCAACAACGGTGATAAACCCAAATACTGCACAACATCCCCACCTAGTGTTGCGTTGTATTCATAACGGTATTGCAATCAATCTTCCCTCTTTGATTTTCACTTGTTTACACAACACTAGCCTATAGGCTACAACAAACACTAATTTATTTCTATGTGTGGCAGGGTTGCTCGATAATACACTATATATATATATATACCGTATATATATATATAATTAGTAATTTTTTGCACAGACCATACTTAGCAGGGCAGGAGTATTTTTGATTAGTTAAACTCTCGCACCCTGGGCCTTTGTCCAGCATGACATCATCATCTCCAAAGGTTAGGAGAAGGAATGGGGTAGAAAACAGATTGTGGAATGAATTTGAATCCCTGTTGGTAGCCTCTGCTGTGATATTGTTTTGAAAGGTGTTTCTCTTAAACAAACAAAAAACACATTTGCTCTGACCTCATGCCCTTACTTGACCCTTCTTTTCTGCCTGAGTATGTTTTTTGTGCATAGTATATGGCTGCATATTGATAGTGTGAAATGAAATAAAAATATTACTGTATAAGGCTAATACAAAATAATGTATTTCAGTCAGGACCACTGTGTCAAAGTAGTATTTTATTAGCGTTAGCCATTTATATTTGGAGATATGGCTCTGTTCTGGAAGCTCCCTGCCCTTTCATGCGCATAGGAGAGCAGCAAGTGTGTGTGTTATGTTTGAAACTATATAACATTTACATTTTTAATTTGTTTATAATTGTTATGATTATTATAAACATTTAATATTATTTGCACAATGCTAGTTAAACTGTATAGCCTGACTTGTAGGTCTATGTCATATTAGTATACAAAACTAGCCTACGTCATATACCAAGGCTATTCAACTCCGGTCCTGGAGGACCGCTGCCCTGCATGTTTTATGTGTCTCCCTCCTTCAACACACCTGATTCTAATGAATGGGTCGTTAGAAGCCTGATAACTACCCTTTCATTAGAATCAGGTGGGTTGGAGCAGGGAGACATCTAAAACATGCAGGGCAGCAGCCCTCCAGGACCGGAGTTGAATAGCCCTGTCATATACATTAGCCTTAATTCTACTGTGGCACACATGCAAAACATGAATTTCACTGCCTGTTTCTGTTTGGGTGTCATGGACCATCCTTGAGCTATGACTATGGCAAATAAGAACATGTAGCAACATCTGCTTACTGTTTACTGACATGATCTGTGCCAAAAGTGTTCCACACGCTGACTGAGAAAGGTCCTTCAAGGTTTTTTTCCCCGCATATAAGCTCTTAAACACTGGCTGATAGTGATGAGTGGTTTATCTTGTTAGTCACGGTGGCGGAATGCGCCTACGCAAATGCCATCAATACGGTGGTGTCATCGCAGATGAAGTGCTCTAACTAATTTTTTTTCCACACTCCGGTCTTAATAATCCCCATACTGCTTATCTGCTCTCAATCAATTCCCATGCCCTATCAGAAAAACATGCTTTTTAAGTCACAGTATGGCCATTGCTGACCATGATGCCTTCTGATTCACATGCACATGAAATGGCAGGGATCTCCCATAACAGAGCCATGCATCCAAATGTAAATAATTAAGTTAAGAAAATATTACTTTGAAATAGTGGTCCTGACTGAACTGCTGTTTATTTTAAAACATAGGCTATAGTAGCCTGATATGCCATATAAATTGATAGTCACAACTCCATCTGGGGAGCCGTACATTGAAATTGTTTGCAAAGGGTTGACGCTGATTAGTAAATACAGTTGCTACTCCCCTCGGAGATATATTTCAAATTATTTCTAGGCTTTCCAGACTGAAATTAAACTGAAGCTGATCTCGCGATGCTAAGGTTATAGGCCTTAAACTGTAGGCTAGGAACTCCTTAGCAAGGCTCCGCCTGACTGTTTCTCTCAGACAAATGTATTTTTGCTGAGATTATAGTCTGGAAGCCCTGTTCGCATTAGTGTTGGCACAGCCACCCTGGCGGTCCAATCAGGGTCGGTAGTGAGATGATGTTGAAGTCGAGCGTGTTTCAAAATGGTGGTAGCTAGATGAGGTGATCTAAATGTTGTAGTAGCAACTCTGTTTGGTTAAATGCTGTCCAATAGTTTTAAAATGAACCAGAGGTCTATGCCCAGTAGGCAACAACTGCGAACACTTCCCAATGGAGCGTGGCCAGACTCTATTCACAAAGTGAATATGGTATATGGTTTCACCAGGCTAGGAACTACTGTACAGTAGTCTACAATATGACTCCTCAGAATGTGTCAGTGGCTACTACAGATTAATCTGACGTTTGTGAAAGATTATTTTTCTGTTTGATAATGCCCTTCACCTCGCAGCGTTGCAGATGCGTGAACCACACGATGCTTGCTCTAGCCATCATTCACTACTCAAGTGCTTTCCTACTGGCTCAGCCATTTGCTGTGTTGAATAGGGTTTCAGGGAAGAATTGGCGGGGATGCTCGTCCCTTGTCGGTTGACATACGCAATCACGGCAGACACAATAGCAGCAGCACAATGTACGCCACACAAACTGACTCCAATGCTGTCACCATAGACATAATAATAAACCCCCACGAAAATGAATAACAGCCTTGATAGGCTATTGAACTCGCCCAAGGTCAAGAGTGAAAAAGGCTCTCCATCAAATAAACAAAAGCTGTGCTGTTTTTACAGCATTACAATTGGGTATAATGGGGCATATTGATAGAAGATTGCATGTGTGTATGTGTGGGGGGGGGGGGGTTTCACCGTGCGCACCAGTCAGCAGCACAGTATGGGGCTTTGAACATGCTGGGAGCAGGGGGGCTGGGAGCGAGCTTGTCTCCCTGGTGATCCCGTCAGCCCTAGGCTGAGCCCTTAATGCAGCCATGACGCCTTGCTGGCGCAGGGACCACGCTGCCACACATCTGGAAACAATTACACAGGAGGGGCTGTGAAAGAACCCCCCCCCACCCCACACACACACACAACCCACCCCGTACACCCCCCGTACTTGCCCCACACTGACCAACACGGGACACACACAATGCTTTTCACACACAAAAATAAAATGAAATAAAATAAAAACATTTCATGTAGACCTCCACCTATTGCTTTTTTCCTTGAAAACATCCCCTTATCAAAGTACTACATGAGATTATCACTTATCCCCCCCTCTCTCTCTCTCTCTCTCTCTCTCTCCCCCCCCCACTATACTCTGCAGTAGGCCTAAACACAGCTCACATATACAGGCTGGTATCATAAACTATATGAATGACGCAAACTGCTCCGTCTTGGCATACGTTCCTCTCTAATGCCCTGCCATATATCATGTTTTCCTGTGGCAGAGCACTGGCTGTAAACACCACTTGTAGAATAAAGGGGAAATTTAGCACCAAATCAGATTTTACAGGTGTGATTTATGGAGTGGTTATGAAAAGCCCAGGCTCTGTGTGTGTGTGTGTGCGTGTGTGTGTGCGCGCGCCGTATGCGCTCGTATGCGCTCTACATCTGGCACACTTCACTACATAGAATTGTGTACTGGACTTTTGCTCTGTGCTAAAGTTGGGGTACACGGGCTGGGGGAAGGTTCTTGCTCTCCAGCCCAATGACTGATGGAGGTAAATAGACGTGGGGTGGTTCAGAAGGCTCATGTCGGGGGAGGGGGGCGCCTGTATATAGTCCCTCGGGGCAGGGCGTCCTTCATCTGGACCTATGAGCTGGGAACCATACCGTGGTCTACATTCTCTTTGGTCCCAACTGTCTCATTTGGCACCGATGTTACGCTTCATTAGCTGCAGCTATAGGGTGTACGGTACCTGCAGTCCGCCACAGGATTGAGCTACAGAGACAAACATTGGAGCTGAAGGAAAAGGTGAAACGCTACAGGTGGCCAACAATAGCCTATATATCATGTACATTTTTAGATTACGCCTGTACAAAATATATAAGGGCCAATGAGGGCTGCCGTCCAGTTTGTGTGACAAGTGAATGTTTGTCTCACATTGGCGCCTCTGAGCAGCCTATAAACCCGGTCTGTGTACGTTGATTTGTATATGCACACATGTAACTCTCTGCTTGCTCTGTGTGTTTATAGATTATGTAGCTGCGGACATCTCCCATGGGATCATAATTCAAGATTTGACCATGACAGCCAGTGTGGTGAGCAGACACTAAGGCGATCGTGAGTTCAAGGAGGAGAAAATAAATGGGGGGGTGGGGATTTAGGAAAACAGTGAAACCAAACAAATCATCCAAGGCCATAAAAATGCCATATGTGGCTCCGGGGAAAAGTCGGGTTGGAAGATAAAATATACAGCGTCAGACGAAATTATTTAATCATGATGGAGACAGCAGACACAAAGCAAGGCGTGGTAAAGTATATAAAGTGGTAAGTAAGGTGACATTTGTGGTGTCATACTGCCCTCTGCAGTATGACACCAGCAGAGGACTAAAATAGCCTATTAAAAAATATTCTAGAGCCTTTCCAGGTGAAGCCAGTGTGGCAAGCAGCACTAAATAAATATGTAGTATTATACATGGTATAATATATAGACTATCATAAAAATACTATCGGCCTAATAGTCTTGCCAATAAAGAAAACATTCTCAAATAAATACAGTCGTTTTGGCTTGGAAGTTGAACGTTGTTAAGGTGCTGTAGATTTTAGAGCTTAATAGGCCATTCGCGTATAGGCTATTTGTTAGATAGGTCATAGATATCTGTCAGCTATCAGTGAGTGAAATGCTCAGAGAGAATATTTGCTCTGGTTGATGTAGGCCCTTTTATCAATATAGATATTGCCAGCTAAGAAAAGATTATGTCAAGATATAAATGCCGTTTTGAATGCTCATAGCATCATAGCATAGTTGTTTAAAATAAAAAAAGGAGATGCTGGTTCATGCATCCATATCTTCACGCTTAGATTATTCATAACATTGTATACTTGTTTGAATAAATCATACCTGGATTGGCTGCACGTTGTACAGAATGCAGCTGCGAGGCTTCTGACTAGGACCAGACAGAAGAGACGAGAGGTCACATGATATTATTACTGTTGCTGAGGCATTACACTGGCATCCTATTGGTCCATTTTAAAGTTGTAGTTATGTACATAGGTTCTGTAAGGAAGAACACTTCGTTTACCAGTGATTGCTTTCTAATATTGTACATTTGAGGTTGATAAAGGCACTTTTCAAACATTTTTAACTATATATGGTCAATAACACGTGGGCAGCAATGTTTTAATCTTTTTTAGGAGTTACAAATAGGTTATTGATAAGTGGTGATAACATTGGCATTCTGGACTGTTTCTGGTTGGTCATCAGAGGCCCTGAAAGAGAATAGTGAGATTAAGTCTCAGATGCTGTTGTAGATATTTGGTCATAATTGAACATTGGTTTTGTTGATGTAATCACATCTGTGCTATAATATTAGGGTAAAGGGTGGGCTAGCACATTAATTTGGCAAACCGTATTTAAATTGGTTTGTCACATACCTCTTATTCAGTCTGCTTCAGGGTGTTATGTTTTATGATGTCATCTTTTTTATTTGTACCTTTTATTGTGCAGTTTGTTATTTTATTAATATTACTGTAAAGCATTTTCTGACTCCCTATTGTCTCTGAAAGGTGCTATAGAAATAAACATTACTCACGTAGGCTACTTTCTAGGAGGAGGGGGTGGGTCTCTTTCCTTCTTTTTTAGCTATCAAAGTCTATGTGTATGCATTAACCTAGCATAGACTACTAAAGCATTAATGGTGCTGGGCAGGGGTGCAATCGCCTTGGGACTTCTTTGGTTTGTGTTGACTTCACAACAAGCTCGTCTCAGTAAAGAGAAATCTTGATGCAAGACATTGCATGTCAAATAATGTTGGCTAATCGAAAGGTTATTTTATTGTCATATACGATTTGTGTTTCCTAACACTGGTTGCAACCACAAAGGTATATTCCAGATCAAATTGTGGAGTGTCCCTTTAATTCCCAGGAACACATGAAAAAAATCTCCTTTGTGTAAACTTTATTGGTCTGACCTTCTCTTCTAAGTAAGGTCATGTCAGAGAGGTCCTGGAGATATGCGTTGAGGTTGTGGATCTGCACTCTATTAGAACCAGCTGAAGGAGAGCTTACATTTGGCCGAGAGGGGTAAGAGGTCAAGTCTATAACACCAGTAAAAGCAATACTTTGATAGTGGCATTTATGAATGAACTAAACCATTACACACACACACACACACACACACACACACACACACACACACACACACGCACACACACAGAAAGTGAGAAGGCAGATTGATAGAAATGTACATTATTTAATATAGCAGGCAATATAGTTATTATTCAGATATTCGCTGTAACATTTCATGCCATTAGGAGGCGCTATATCCTCACAATGAGCAAAATGCAGGTGAATCGACTCGGTCGATTAGAGCACGATTTTGATCTCATATACAACCTGAAGGCCTAATGCATTGAGGTTATTTAGGAAGCCTACATTCTAAGTAAATTTCAACCACGCCAAGAATTGCGGACTACCTTACCGAAACTGGACAGGTTATGTGATCTCTGCAGAACTTTCGCCTAGCTGCGTCGTCATCTGATTTTGCTTCCTATTTAGGCCTGGTGAACTTCAACGTTTTCCTGTAACGTGTTTACGCATGCATGTAGTATGAAGAATTTAGAGGCAGTGCAGACTGCTTCACCTGTAAGTAAATGCAGTCGCACTATGAAGGACACAGCGCGCAAGACTGGACAACAATTAACGACAGCTGATCAGTCATAATAATACATGTAGGCCTAATACATTCTTGATATGTAGTAAATTACTTAATAGGCTATTGAATAGTCTGTTAAATCCACGTGTGTTTCTGGATTTTTTCCCCGCATCTCTCGTTTTTAAACTTTTGTACGTGGATTTGTTTCACGGTGGTCTTTGTTGTAAATAATGAAGTTCAACGGATATTTGAAGCTGAGAATCGGCGAGGCTGTGGACCTCAAACCAACTAAATATTCTCTTCGGCATTCAGTCATTTTTAACAAAGCGCATCAAACTCTGGATCCATACATTATGATTAAGGTGGACGATTATAAAATTGGACAGACAAACGCAAAACAAAAAACGAACACGCCAATTTATAATGAAGAATTCAGTATTACTGTCACAAATGGAAAACGTATCGAGTTGGCCGTTTTCCACGACACTCCAATTGGGTACGATGACTTTGTTGCCAACTGTACGGTTCAATTTGACGACTTCATCCATACATCCAACACGGAAAATGCTTTCGAAGGATGGGTAAGTAAAATAGTGGAAGATCTCCGGGAACAGGGATGTGTTCTGTCTGTCTCTCACTTTTATTGAGGCAATTTTGTAATTACAGAAGTGTAAATTAATAGGCAGAAGTGGAGTAGCCTACATATAGGATACATTAATAACCTTCATTAAAGCTGTATTTCATGTAGCCTACATTTATGCTCAACTACATTTAAATGGTTAGGAATAGTTAAATAAGCTGTATTTTAACTGACCTCTCTATAGATGTCATTGAGATGTTTCCAAAACGTATTTTACCCCAGACTATTCATATCGTCTCTTCTTACATGACAGAAACATAAGTGTTAAACCTACATCAACGTTAAAGGGAGCAGTAGTCATTTAGTCTGTTCCCAAAATGAATGTGCCCAGTTGGACTGTGATCTTTAATAGCCTAACCGTTTTTGAGTCTATTGTAGTCATGCATGATACTTCCAGTTGATGCTCATATTTGTCAATAATGATTTTGGAACCATAGAAATATAGTGGGGTTTTTTTGGGCATTGTTTAATATACTAACCTGCAATATATAATCTGACCTGAAATCTAGGATGACCCTTTTCTCTAAATGTGCTCTTGCTTTGAGCAACTCTAGGGACCACACATGATTGTACATTGTAAATGGACTGTGTGCGTGTATGTATGTATGTATGTATGTGTGTGTGTGTGTGTGTGTGTGTGTGGTGTTTTCTCTGGTGTTAACCATTACAGTTGGCTGTCGAGATGGCAGAGCACGGCCTGTCTCGTCGA
>JAODUE010042835.1:0-19207 GCA_027564755.1 Amblyopsis hoosieri | reverse complement strand
ACACTCAAATCTGCTGTGAGGAAACACTAGAAGCAGAGCACTGTATAAATAAATAAAAAATATTATTTAAAAAAAAATAATTTAAAATTATATTAATAAATAAATGCACATTTAAAAGGTTAATAGTAAAAATATATGAAGTTTAAAATAAGTGAACTAATAAATAAAATACAATTAGTACAGTCCATACAGTTCAGTTAAAAACCTGGTTGAATAGGTAGGTCTTTAGTTTAGCTTTAAACAGGGTGTTCCATAGACGCGGACCATAATATTGAAAGGAATATGTGTCTCTCTCTCTCTCTCTCTCTCTCTCACACTCACACTCACACAGAGCAGACAGTGACAGCTGATACATGTTCCTCAAGGCCAATGGGTATTGTATTGTTTAGGTAAAGGTATTTTTCCAACAACATTTAGAAGAATAAATGCAAAAATATGTCATTTTTAAAAATTCACTTCAAGGTTTGTAGCCTACCTACTTTGCCAAGCAATGAAACTGGTGTAACCAATCACAATAAATTATTAATGTCACACGAAAATAGCGGAACAGAGGTGCGTTTAATATTGGTGAACATTTTTTTGTTTGCTTAAGTTCGCAGCAAACTGTTTGAGGAGGTAGTTCTCAGCGAACACACACGCTGGACGAAGGGTGACAGTTTCAATCTAATATGTTTGGAATGTTTACACAAAAAGTTCAACATTCAAGGTCAAAGCAAACATGTTCGCCACAAACGTTCGTCAATTCTGAACTCACCTCTATCATTTTGCTGCTGGTTAAAATATCTACCGGTCTACAGAAAATATGAAATATGTCGTTCCAAACCTTAAATGATTATAGTAAGTTGACATTTTGTCGTTTCTTAATGATACCAATTTTGAGTTCGCTTTAGAAGGCACGCTACTTACCCACATAGCCTTTGATCTTGACCTGAACATATGAACTGCGTCACTTTCATACTAAAATACTGGATTAAGTTACTGCTTCATAAGGACGCTGGTGTATGGCATATCAATACGTAATTCACAACCAACCTTTACCACGACGTGGTAAAGGTTGAATGCTTGTTTTGAATATATAATGTTTCCCGTGTTTCAGTTAAACTTCTCCCTGCTTCCCTTGTTGACTCCTTGGATTATGCCTATATATAGTCAGTCATTCCACCCTTGTCTTTTCTTGTCTGCCCTTAAAATAATAATATCGTTTATCGCAATTATTTCTTGGACAATTAATCTTCCAACAAAAAACAGTTATCGTGACAGGCTTAGCCACCTATGTGAATTTCAACACTACCTTACATTGAGGCATAGATTTTGCGTGAAGACGTCTTGCGCATGTCTATGGACCTAGATCTTCTTGTGGAAGACAAACGACAGTTCCATCATTACAGACAGTTTGTAGCTTGACAGTGTGGGAATCTTGGTCCCAGTCAGAGTGATTATTCCAAGCCGCTTTACACATTCTCATGGACATATAATATATAATATATTCCTAGTATAGCTACACTGTTGTACCTTGTAAACTGTAAATATTGTGAGAGCTGTGTGTGGCGGCCCTGCTTTGTTTTAGCAGGCTTGTGGTCCTTATTTGCTGTATAGGCCCCAATTAAGTTAATTAAGTGCACCTGGGCAGATCCCTTATAGAGGTGTGTTGCAGCGCACTGTCGGGTGTCACCCTCCTGGCACCACACATTGTGTTGTTTATTTCTTAGTTTGGTTAGCATGCAACACGCGCCACATATATTCAGTACATACACCTACAGACATTCACACCTCATTCTAGGTTATTCTGTTAGTTAAGAGTTTGTGTTTGTTTGGTTTACGGCCCTTGAGCCAGGTTGTAACATATGGGCTCGTCCAGGATCTGTTTCATGATTTGCTTTGTAGTGCTGTTTGTTTCCATTCTGGTGAGTTACTTTGTCACTTTAACGTTACATGTTCTACTTGTTTTGGTGTGGTCTTCCCTGTTAGGTTTTAGCAACACTGTCTGCTTTGTGTGGACGTTTTGGTTTGTTTTTTTAGTTTGTTATTTTTGAGTGGGGAGTTGGCTCAGGGGGCATTCCTTGGCTGTCTAGGGGGGTTGTCAGCGTGCTGATCGCCTACCCGGGTCTTGGGCTTTGTGCTTAATTC
Source organism: Amblyopsis hoosieri (assembly GCA_027564755.1). Lineage (NCBI taxonomy): Eukaryota > Metazoa > Chordata > Actinopteri > Percopsiformes > Amblyopsidae > Amblyopsis > Amblyopsis hoosieri. Next base: position 17,080 of record JAODUE010042835.1, on the reverse strand, counting down.
ATCCCACCAACAAACTACTTGAAGACTAGGGATGAGTTAGTTAGCGGGCGGGTTTTGTTCGTCAGAGGGAAGACAGACCAATGTATAGCTTTGTTTTTGTGTTTTGAGTAGGTTCTACCGTGTTTTGTGGTGGGGGGGTTATTTGGTTAATCGGTGAACGGGCTAGTTGGATGTTATGGTTAGATGGTCGGTTGGATATTTTGGTTAGAGGGTCGGTTGGATACTTATGATTGACATGGTTTGTTGGCCAGTCGGTTAGATTGTTGATCGGTTGGCTGACCTTTGGTTGGCCACTGGGTCGGTTTTCTGGTTCCGACAGGTGGCACTGGGATAGGTTGTTGGAGGGTCGGTGGTTTGGTAGGTTTTGCAACGGGGTTGCATTTCCCAGTGGTGCATATTGGTTGGATGGTTCTGCAGCTGGGTTGCGTTTCCTGGTGGTGTGTTTTGGTGTTGGTCGGTTTGGTTGAAGTCCTGGTGGATTAGTTTGGTTGGTTGGTTGGCCCTGGTTTTGTGTTCACCCTGACAGAGGTAGTTAGGTGAAATGTGGTGTCCTGTGCTTTAGCATAGGAGTTTTAAGGTATTTGTCCCTGCCTAGTTTCTCTCCCTTATAAGGGCTAGGGTATGGTTTTATTTTGTTGTGTGCCTGGTTTTGGTTGATCCACCATGTTGTGTGACTAGTGTGTTTTTAGGTTGCAAGGTATAATCTTGTTTTTAAGGGGGGAGATGTGACGGCCCTGCTTTGTTTTAGCAGGCCTGCGGTCCTTATTTGCTGTATAGGCCCCAATTAAGTTAAGTGCACCTGGGCAGATCCATTATAGAGGTGTGTTGCAGCACACTGTGGGGTGTCACCCTCCTGGCACCACACATGGTGTTGTTTGGTTTATTTCTTAGTTTGGGTAGGGTGCAACACGCACTACATATATTCAGTACATACACCTACAGACATTCACAACCCATTCTAGGTTATTCTGTTAAGTGTTTGTGTTTGTTTGGTTTACGGCCCTTGAGCCAGGTCTTAATACTGTACAAGTTATTTCTTTGTAATTGCACACATGTAAAACGTATACACACTCGAGCATATTATTAAAAATACTACGTTGTACAATTTATAACACTAGCCTTCATTTACCACAGTTCAAATCACAAAAGCAGTTTATGCTTACCAAGAAAGTAAAAACACTTAAAATGTCAAGCTTTATTTTGCATATGAATAAAACACAAAAGTTGGTTACAGATCAATAAACAGTGTAATTAAAAGCTACGTACAGGTATGTATTTAGTTATTATCCAACTTTTGCCTTTGTGTGGCATTGTCTGACCTGTGGAAAGTGCATATAATTTGTTGTGATCAGACTATTTGATTTATCATTAAAGTACATTTGGCCTTGCCAGATGAGGTAGACTCTAGTTTAAAAAAATTTTAGTGACTACAGTACAGCTTTATCCCTTAAATTATTGTTATTCAGCAAAGCTAGCCACAGTAGGCTAAACTTTAGCATCTGAAACAAGCTAGCATTAGCCAGACTGCAACATGAGATAAACGCTACTGTTACTGTAACCATTGCACACTTACATTTGTGGTGTTTCAAATATAAAAACAGGCATAATCAAGCAGATATAAAGCAGATATGTGGCTTACTCAGAAATGGTTTTGAATATTTTCAGATCCCGTAGTACTGTACTGCACATGGTTATTTTATTATTCAGTTCACATTTTTGGCCAGGGTTTCTGAGATTGTCTTAATCTGTTTATTTGTATTTGTCTTTTATGCTGTTGTTAGGAAATACATTTCAGGTAGTTAATGTTTATCCACCAATGCGATGTAAGGAAAGTTTGAACAATGAGGTTATAATCATAATCATATTTCACAAGATTTTTAATTAATCCCTTTGCTTTGACTCTCGCTGTTGACTTCATACTGCTATCTCCCTCAACAGAGGCTAGGGTCAGCAGCAGGTCAACAAACAATGCATCCTGGGGGTTACCAAAACACCCAAAGACCTTAGTCTGATCCTTAGCCCACAACCTAGTTTTCCCTATTGGGCTCAGTCTCCTGTGACATTTGTCCTCACTTGTCTCTTCCCAAATCTGCATACGTTTATAAGACTCCCTAAGGAAAACTGCCACATCATTAAGTAGTGAGAAGAGAGCTGCACTCTCTATGACACTGCCTGTTGTGTCTGCCAGTACCAGATTTTAAACATGTGCATAACACAAGACATGAATTTGTGTTAGAGACTGTTCAGACAGGAATGCAGAGAACCAGCCTCTGCTTTATCCCCTCTGTAACTAAGTCCACATTTGCCTATTATTTTATCGCATCTATTATGCGTTCCATCACCTGACGCTTCTTCTTCACCTGCTCAAGATGTAAAGGCATTTGTTTGCCTGCCAGAAGGCTTTTTATATCTGCCCTTTTAGACAACAGAAAGTAAGCATCAGCACTATCTCTACTATGTATCTTACTTTTCCCATACTCTTCTATCTGTATGTTTTCATACCTCCTTTTATAAAAGGACTATCACTTGCAGCAGGTGCAAATGCCAAACACACAGAACAATACAGTGATTGTGTTTTTTCAATGTATGTCTGTAATGCAGAGAACTCTCTCTGCGGTTGGTGCCATGCTTGCTGTGAAAAAACTTTGGCTAGTAGGTGGTGTTTTGTGGGATGGTAATTGAAAAATGTGTCTAGATCCTGTGCTTGAGGATGAGCAAAATAATCAAAATGACAGGCTTCCTCATCTACGCTAGCATCTGCCTGTGCCTCTGGGATCTCTTGCTGCCTGGCTGTTGTCTCACTGGATGCTGTCTCTATATCTCCTCTCTCAGCATCTGACTCACCTGTATTGCATAACAAAAAGGGCAGAAGGGCATACACCTGGGGTGTCAGACTCAGATTAGGCAGTAGGCCGGATGTGTTGGAATGAGACCTCATGGGGGCCGTCATTGTCATAGTCATTATAATTTTTATGCATGGGTATCATATTGTGGTGATTTACTCCTTTACTACTGTACACTCACTTCTGAACAAACTGATGCATATTGGTTTATCATGTACTGTCATATACTGCTCTTTCTTACATTAAAAAACTAATTAATACCGTTATCCTCTCTACCTGTCCCTGTAGTCATGGCCTCGTCTTTGCAAATTTTGGGCTTATCATTTTCAGCGGGGGACTGGTTTATCTGCTGCTCAGAAGCTACACATTTTTTTACTGCATACACAGATCAAGCTTTAGTTTTGTTATTAATATTTGCATAATATACAGACAGGTTATACAAAAAGGCTAATATTTTAATTATATTTAATATTTTGCTAGCGAATAGCAAATAGGCTCTGCCAGAATTTATATTGTCTTATTTTAGATTAAGGTCTGAAAACCATATTTGCTTTAGCGTTTTCAGACCCTGCTGGTGGACCAATCAGGGTGGGTAAAGTGAGATTATGTTGTATGAATATATTAAGTCAAGCGTATTTCAAATTTCTTTCTAAACGGTAATAGAGAATTAATTAAGTTATTAAATGTTGTAAAGGCTGTCCAATAGCTTACATTTTTTTTTTACCAGAGGTCAACGCCTAGTAGTTTCGAACACTTCCCAATGGAGCGGGATGCTATTCATGACATTTCTTTTTGGGTCTGGTTACGCCAGGCTAGTAAAAGTCAGGACTCCCATTCATGTATTCAATATATTGTTTGTTTTATTGTTTTAGAGGAAAGTTTAACCTCTTGCTGAATATAAAGTTGCTCTGTCCTTATCCTCAGCTTGCTGAAACATGGTGATGAGTGTTTTGAACCTGAAGCCTGCCCTTGTCTCTGGAAAGGAAAGGAATATTATCCTGGAGACAAAGTTTCCTCCCCCTGTCACCAGTGGTACGTTCCAACAAACTTCCTAATTCATACATTAAGTTCACATTAGTAAAAACATTTCAGTTTAATGTTCAAACTTTTCATTCTCGACCACAACATATTTGTTCATAGACTGAAGAATACACTCACACACTAATGATATTTAGGCTGACAATGCTGTTGATAACATGCTGTCTGCAGATGTTTGGTTTTGAAGTGATCACCTGGCTACACCACAGAAATCGGAAAGTGACAGCCATCCTGCCACATCTTATGCAAAGTAGAAACAGAGTGGGGTAGCTACAGCTAGCCCACTAACTCAATCAAGAATACATACCCTAAAAAACTCTAATAAAACACATTTACGTAATATAAAAATACATAATATAACTTGTTTTTTTTTTTTGGTATGGGATAGCTGTAGTGAACTTTCACATCACATTAAACTCTGTTTTCACTTTGCATACGCTGTGGCAGGATGGCTTAGTGGATAAGGACAATGCAATGGGTCCAAGGTTCAAAACCAGCACTTTCCTCTTGTTTGTGAACATTGCTCCTGAACTATGCTAGTAATAGCATGACATTTATCTTACACAGTAAACCGTACATTTGTGTTGCATTTTTCTAAATAAAAATGTAAACCTCAAACATGCAATTAAATGACAAAGGCTTTGGACTTTTAAGGATGTGTTTAAAGATATGTACACAATGTGTAATCTTCCTATTTGCTAAGAACTAGTAATCAACTCAATTTAACTGCTACTGACACACACCAGTCACAGTGGCAATTTCACCTAGTGGTTAAGTTGAATGCTTTAAATCCACTAGCACTAATGCTGAAGTACAGGATTGACCATTTGCAACATTTTCTGTGAACTATGCTAGTAATAGAACAACATTGATCTTTCATGAGAAGACAAAGCAATTAGTACATTTCCATTGGAAATTCAACACATTTAATTCAAACACGCAGTAAAAAAAGCAACTAAAGGCATTGGGCTTTAAAGAGTACTCCGATGCGTGGGGAAGGTAGCCCACGCAGTTTCTCAAGAAACTGCCAAAAACATTCAAGTGTTATCTCCTCTAACCCCTTGACTACCTGAATGGTGGAATTTCTGGCGTGAAGTTTAGCAGGTGAAGAGCGTGTCTTGTTCCAGCTCACCTTTGCATCCGGCTTTTGCATCCAGAAAGTATTAACTTTTTCCACATTTTGTTACGTTACGGCCTTATTCCAAAATTGATTAAAAAAATGTTTTTCCTTAAATTTATACACACAATACCCCATAATAACAAAGTTTTACATTTTTGCAAATGTATTAAACACTCAAAATGGAGCTCAGGCACATCCTGTTTCCATTGATCATCCTTGAGATGTTTCTACAACTTGAATTGAGACCACCTGCAGCAAATTCAGTTGACTGGTTATTATTTGGAAAGGCACAAACCTGTCTATGTAAGGTACCACAGTTGACCGTGCATGTCAGAGCACAAACCAAGCCATGAAGTCCAAGGAATTGTCTGTAGACAATTCGAGACAGGATTGTATCGAGGCACAACTCTGGGGAAGCCTACAGAAAGATTTCTGCAATATTGAAGGTCCCAATGAGCACAGTGGCCTTTGTTTGGAACCACCATGACTCTTCTAAGAGCTGGCTGCCTGGCCTGACTGAGCGATCGAGGGAGAAGAACTTTAGTCAAGGAGGTGACCAAGAACTCTATGGTCACTCTGACAGAGCTCCAGCATTGCTCCGTGGAGATGGAAAAACCTTCCAGGAGGACAACCATATCTGCAGCACTCCACTAATCAGGCCTGTATGGTAGAGTGGCCAGACAGAAGCCACTCCTCAGTATAAGACACATGACTCCGCCTGGAGTTTGCCAAATGGCACCTAAAGGACTCTGAGTTCATGAGAAAGAAAATTCTGTGGTCTGATGAAACAAAGCCAATGTCTTTGGCCTGAATGCCGAGCGCCATGTCTGGAGGAAACCAGACACCGCTCATCAACTGATCAATACCATCTCTACAGTGAAGCATGGTGGTGGCAGCATCATGCTGTGGAGATATTTTTCAACGGCAGGAACTGGGAGACTAGTCAGGATCGAGGGAAAGAAAAGCACTTGGAAATCAATCTGAAAGGAGTTATTTCCAATTTTTATTAGATGAAAGCTAGCCACAATATTTAAAAACAAAAGTGTATATTCAAGTTTTTATTATATTTATTTTCATTATGTAAGTGCCTGTTATCAAATATCTATTACAGTTTTTATAGGAGTACAATGTGGGGTTTGAACATATCTGGCACTTGTGTATCATATTTAATACATTACACCACCCAAATGTAAGATTATGAATGGTGAATAAAGCTTCGTCTGCGATTGTTAGTTTATGGTTTTTCAAAAACGTGTTGAAATGTGTAAATATCTCTAAATGTTTGTGAAAAGTAATAGCAACCTGTCATAAAACTTGCTGCTTAATTAAGAATGTGAGTGGGCTAGCTGTAAGTTAGCCCTCAACTAGAAGGTTTATGGCAGTTTCTTTAGAAACTGCGTTGGCTAGCTACCCCACCCATACCTTAAAAAAAACTTGTAGTCATGTTATTATGTTTATTTGTATTATTTAAAGGCAAGCAAATATGAATTTATGTTGGTATACTTGTGTGTGTATGCAAGGTAATCTTATCCCACTAGGTTACAAGGGCTGCTGCCTATGGACTCAATCAGCTAGATATAATATGTATAATGTTACTTACAAAATATCTATCTTTTAACAAAAATGTGAGCTGTGTGGCTCGAAACAAATTAATCCTCTGGCTACATAAATTCATGTGGAACAAGCTGGTTAGCTAGCTTGCCCTTCTGAAACTGGAATTACAGCCAGTCGTTATTCTGTTAAAGATATCAACAATAGACGTTTAGGATATCTGCAACTGATTTACAGATATCTGTAATGAAAAACCCCATACACATGAATGGCGATAGCCATTTGAAACCTACTAGTCAAAACTGAATTACAGATATCTACAAATGCTGTTTCGACTAGTCAAAATGACGTAATAGATATCTTCAAAGTTTTGACTAGGCGAAATGACGTTGCAGATATCCTTAAGCAATATCCAGTCTACTGAATAAATGTTAAAACGGCTTGCCATAGGAACTGATGTTGATCGGCAGTACGGTAGGCTACGCAAACCGTAAGTAAAAGTTTAATGTTCAACATTTGCAGATTACCAAATCTGTAAATCTATTTTATGATACAGTAACTGCAGGCTACCATAGCATAAACAAGTTGAGTCTGCAGGACAGGCATATTATCAAGAGTGATGTGCACATCAATAACTACATTAGATTAACATAGGCTATTGTTCAGAAATCGTAAACGGATTAGAAATAGACTGCTTAAATAATGTGTTGATTTACTTAACCTAAACATTGCTCATTGATAAAGACGCACTCACCTGTCATACCGAAATTGTATCCCCTGCCGGTACTGGGCTGTCGTTTTTGGTAGCGCGAGAAATAATGTTTTTATCTGGGTCAGTGATCAGTCATATCATACAAAGCATTTAACGTTACGTCCGTTATAAAAACAAAGATAGAATTTGTTTTTGTTTAATTTGAACGTTTCTTGGTTAACTGAATAGCCTATCACTTTGTGTTGTAGCTAGCAGCTACCTATCTATCATAGCCCTGTAGCGGCAAGAACGGCTCCCCCACCACCCGTAGGCGCAGGGAGGCGACCCTCTCATCTACCGGGGTAAACTCCAACGTAGCGGCGCTCAGCCGGGGACTTGTGAGTATCCCCACACCCGCCCGGCGCCTCACACCCTGGGTAACTCCAGAGTAGAATAGAGTCCAACCCCTATCCAGGAGTACGTTTCCAGAACCAAGACTGTGCGTAGAGGTAAACCCCACCAGATCTAAATAGTAGCGCTTGACCTCCCGCACAAGTTCTGTCTCCTTCCCCCACAGCGAGGTGACATCCATGACCCCAGAGCCAGCTTCTGCTGCCCGGGTCTGGTCCGTTCCTCTCACGAGTGGTGGGCCCATAGGATGGAGAGGGAGGCGCGACGTGGCTTTTTCGGGCTGTGCCCGGCTGGGCTCCGTGACAAACCCAGCCACCTGGCGCTCGCCGGCGAGTCCTCCCTCTGGGCCTGGCTCCAGACAGGTGCCCCGGGCTTCCTCCGGTCAGGGTAACTCCTTCTCTTTGTACATTCTTCATGGGGGTCTTCTGAACCATTCTTAGTCTGGCCCCTCCCCGAGATCACTTTGCCTTGGGAGACCCTACCAGGAGCACCAGGCTCCAGAAAACACAGCCCTCAGGTTCATAGGGGCACCCAAACCTCTCTACCACGATAAGGAGAGGCTGTGTACTAGGCTAATACTGTTTCAACCTTCAAAATAAAAATAAAAACCTATTTGTACAGTGAGGCATTTCGTTAGCGCCAGTAAATATTCCTCTCTGCCTAAGGGCCTAAATGGTTACATTGGGCTCCTTTGTGTAGTTTTTGTGTCCTGTCTCTGTCTGGCCCTGTTTCTCTTTGTGTGGAGAATATGGGGGGAATGGAAGATGATGTCGGGATCCTGGAGGCTGTGGATAGTGTGGCTGTAGCCCATTGATGTCATCAGGGGAAGATACTGTTCCCTGAGCTGGGAAGAGAACTGTGTGCTGTTCATCTCCTGCTCGGTGGGGGAATGTCGTCAAGAGGAGATCCTGAAATGGTCCTGGAAAATGTGGGGATGGCGGCGACTACCGCTGCTGAAGCTATGTCTCCAATACAGACAACCGGTTATTGAGCGGTCCTGGTCGTAACCAGTGTTGGGTAACGTTACTTTTAAAAGTAACTTGTTACATCACAGGATTACTGACATTAAAAAGTAACTTGTTACATTACCACGTTGCCTGGTCGAGAAAGTAACTCGTTAGAGTACTTTTGCATTATAAATAGAATTTAAAACCCCTTTGCGATTCCTTGTGCATGACATGTTGGTTACATACAGTATACCGGTAGGCTACTGTCGAAAGGGCGCTTATGTCTGGCCATCTTACTGTAGCCTATTTTCAAATGTATCGATCTGATCTGCCGTCATTGCATAGTCTACGGCCCATAGTCTGATCTGATAACAATCCCGTTTACAGCCCTTTATTAATGAATGATTATGTTTGATCGAATAGTAGTTATTATTTTAGTCAAAAGTAGGCTAAATAGAAACTGAAGGTATCTTACCTGACAGGTGGAACCTGTGCAGACTTTTCTTTGCTAACGATATGACAGCCTTCCTTTCACCCATTCAAAATAATGCTTCCACGTCATCAATATTCTGTCATCTAATAGTGAGCAACACTGTCCAGGGATGTTTAAATCCATTCTGCTACAAGAGCTTACTTTAGTAGCCTAGATTTCATGTGATGGAGAAGATATGTCCATAGTTTAAAACATTTCTTTTTCTTTGTCTGTGTTTAATAGCAGTTTAATGGCAGTTGGCATGCCCATAGAAACTCCACAGTGCCCCCAAGTTGTTCAGTGTAAATATACCGGTATGTGGCCAGATAATTGACCTGCAGAGAGAAATAATTCTACCTATGTTAACGGAAGAGCCTGTAGCCCACTAGGCAATATTGTCCGCACTGGAACTTTCAGTTAACACCTGACGCTTAGTTAAGCAAACTGCATGCAAACAATTTAACTATTGTATATTAAAGGAATTTCCCGCAATCCAGATTTGGGCTAAAATTGTATCAACGCGTTACGTTAATAGCTACAACAAAAAACTAATCTGAGTACTTAACGCGCTACTTAGTAACGCGTTACCCCCAACACTGGTCGTGACTAGTGCAAGGACTTTTCCTTGGACCTGGGACTCCTGTGGCATCTGTCAGTGACACTTCCTCGGACCTGGGACTCCTGTGGGGTCTGTTAATGCTACAATTGACAGACCCTTCTTAATGAACTAACTTAAATGCTTGAATGCTTAACATTTCTCTGATGTGTTAGCTCTTAAGTACTGCACAATGCGAAACATATTATTCAAAGTATTATTGGTAAATCGTGTTTGCCTATCAACACCTAAATTCATCTTAACCATCCTGGAAGGGTGGATTCCTCCCTCTGTGTAACGTGGGAGCGGGCAAAGCAGGAACCAGGCGCAGGTTTCGATATAAATTAGGCTTTAATCAGAAAACACGCTAACACACAGCATACAGGAAACAATAACCGACAAAGAAAAAAACAGAAGCCCCAACCTAAATATCACCACAAGACCCACAGGTGCAAACAATAAGCAATCAGTGCAAACACCCGTGAGACAAGGAGCGCTGGGGAAGTGCACGTCTGGAAACCGAGGGTGGGAGCATGCAGGCCCCGGTAACGTTGGGGGGGGGGGAGCCACCCATCGGCGGCGCGGCCCAGACTGTTACAGTACCCCCCCTTCCCCCCAAGGCCCCGGCTACCAGACGGGGGAAACAGAGAGGAGAAAAAAAAAAAAAACCCCAGGGAAGGATCAGGGAAGGGAATCCTCCGGGCGGCCGAATGTGGCCCAGCGGCGGGATCAGGATGCGGCCCAGAGGCGGGATCACGATGCGGCCCAGTGTAGAGCCCCGGTGGTGGAGGCGGCCATAGCCCGGCCTCGGGCTCCAGAGGCGGAGGCTCCAGAGGCAGCCATGCCTCGGTCTCCAGCGGTGGAGGCAGCGTTGCCTCGGGCTCCAGCGGTGAAGGCAGCCATGCCTCGGGCTCAAGCGGCGGAGGCAGCCATGCCTCGGGCTCAAGCGGCGGAGGCAGCCATGCCTCGGGCTCCAGCGGCGGAGGCGGAGGAGGCAGCTATGCCTCGGGCTCAAGCGGAGGCCAGCCAGGTGTCGAGCCCCGGTGGCGGAGGAGGCAGCGGCCAGGCCTCGGGCTCCAGCGGCGGAGGAGGCAGCGGCCAAGCCTCGGGCTCCACGGGGGGCACCGGCGGTGGCTGCACCACGGGACCGGTGGGGCACGCCGGCCGCGGGTTTGCCTCCATAACATCCGGGGACGTCGTTGGTAGCTGCACCACAGGCATGGTGGGGCACGCTGGCCGTGGGTTCACCACCGTGGTGGTAGGGTGCGTCGTCGGTGGCTGCACCACGGGACAGGCGGGGCGTGCCGGCCGCGGGTTCACCACCGAGGTGACAGGGGGCGTCGGCGGTGGCTGCACCACGGGACAGGCGGGGCGCACCGGCCGCGGGTTCACCACCGAGGTGACAGGGGCCATCGTCGTTGGCTGCGCCACGGACCTGGCGGGACAGGCCGGCTGTGGGTTCACCAACGTGGCGACAGTGGGCGACACCGACGGCCGCACCACAGGACAGGCGGGGGTGCAGTTCCACCTCCGGGGAGACAGGGGGTGTCGGTGGGTCCGTAGCACCGAGCGGCTGCGATAACTGCGATAGCTCGATGGGCCTCGCAGCCCAGGACAAAAGGAAGCTCTTCCTCCTTCTGCCACCACGGGGTGTCGAAGTCCGGCGGAACGGAGAGACGACAGTCATCCCCGTCCCGTGTGTCGAAATCCGACCACAGACACACCACAATCGAAAGCATAAGGCTTCGGTTCCCCAACTCAAAGCCCCAAAAAAGAAAAAGGGATAAAGAAACAAAACCTGCTGGTCCCAATGTGGTTGGTTATTCTGTAACGTGGGAGCAGGCAAAGCCAGGCGCAGGTTTCGATATAAATAATAAGGCTTTAATCAGAAAACATGCTAACACACACCATACAGGAAACAATAACCGACAAAGAAACAAACAGAAGCCCCAACCTAAATATCACCGCAAGACCCACAGGTGCAAACAACAAGCAATAAGTGCAAACACCCGTGAGACAAGGAGGGCTGGTCTGGAAACCGAGGGCGGGAGCACGCAGGCCCAGTAACGGTGGGGGGGAGGGTGAGCCGCCCATCGGTGGCGCGGCCCAGTTCGTTACACTATGTGGTCCCTTCCTACGGTTTCATCCCTTTTTTCCCCATTGGGTTTTTATTGGAAGTTTTTCCTTGCTCAGGGGGAGGAGCAGGTTATGGGGGTGTTGTTTGTTTCCATGTGAAATTTAGGCTGTAAAGCCTTTTGAGACTGCAATGTGATTAAGGGCTATATAAATAAACTTGACTTGAAATGAACACATGCCCGCCACGCTCTGATAGATTTATTTGGGCAGGGGAGATTCATATATTTGGCCTGGCGATGTCCCTGTGGTGATGTATGTTTTAGACTTTCTGTTTTTTAATCTAGGAAGGGGCTTAATTCTTTGATCTCACCATTGGGTGTTCCTGATAGCCTACGTGTGTCTGTCTGAAAAACTTAAATGGATCCATAGAACTGCAGATCTTTTCCGCATAAAATGTTTCTATAAATCCTGACGTTTTAGGCGAGAGATGCATACACATTTCACCAACTTTTTCGTCCGTAGCGACCTTTATAAATAAGGCCCCTGGTCTTTTAAAAAGTATATAATATATATAAAAATTATGTATTTTCTGGCTACAGTAGCCCATGTAGTGTCTTTGATTTGACCTTGTTACTGTACATCACCGTGATCTAATAAACTACGCAGGAAAACATTTGTGGTATCGGCTTATTTTTTATTCCACCCATCACCAATCATACCAACAACAATATCTTGCAGATTCAAGACAGATCTCCAATATGTCTATGCATTTTTCACAAGGAGAATTAGCTTGATTAGACCTCAGATTGTCTGAAAAGTGACAATTATTTAATTTGCAGTGCTCATGGGGAAGAATATAGCAGGGGAAACAAATTGTCCTTGTATGAGTTTCTTTCTTAAGGCTTTCATCCCCTATGAAAGCCTCACCCGTTCTCTTCCATCTTCCACATAGCCATTTCTCCTTCCAGTGTTACCTCTGCGATATACTTGCTTTTAATTACGCGTACGCGTACGCCCGTTTCCTACGTTCTTTTGGAGAGTAGTTTGTGCGCCTCCTCAAAAATTAAAGCTACGCATGATGCAATACAGCACATGAACGTGGGGGCAGTATCAGGATCGGACAGGCAGATCAACAGCAGTTTCAAAACAAAGAACAAGAATGGTGTAAGGTTTCAAAGAGAAATTTGTGGAGCTAGTTTTGATTTACCTAACATCTATATGATGTCTCCATGCCGCTCCACATTTTGACGTTATTGTTGTGGAAATTCGAAGACAGTCAAGGATAATATTCTGGTTTCAGCCAGGGATGATTCTGCCCTAATCTGCTCACTACAGGAGTGGCTATATTTTAAATCCTCCAAGCACACGCAAGGTACGCAGGCAAGTATATGAACAATTTCTTTGCAGCCGCTTTTCTACGTGTACGCGTTGTGCACAAAAGCAAGTATATCAGGGCCTTAAGAAGAAGACACAGGTGACAGCCTAATTGCATACTGAGCGCTGATTCCACCTGGAAATTTACCGGCTTAGTGGCATCTAATCCAGGCAGTTGACAATTGGAGGACATTAGATGTAAAACTTAAAAATAAAAGTTGTGTGTTGATGTGGGATCACTCAAGCTGTGCTGTCTTTGTAGTGTGTGCCAGCATGGGACATTCCAGTGTGTGTTTCGCCCATGCCCTTCCATGTGCACAGTGTACGGAGATCGACACTACAAGACGTTTGATGGCTTGCTATTTGATTACATTGGTTCATGCAAAGTCTATCTGTTGAAGGTAAACAGACACTTTACTTTATGTTATGAACCTCTCTTTCTGTGTCAGTACAGTGTAAATGTTCATATGCACAATATAACCAAAAAAAGATGTAAGGGTGCTCTCCTCACAAATATTACTTCTGATTTAACATTTATCAGTGTGTTTACATGGACTTGAGTATCCCGGTATTGATCAGTTTTTTAAGTATCCCGTTTTTGTATTTGCACATTTAAACACATTCCGGTTTTGAGAAACCTGGTTTTCCTATGTGGAGTATTCCAAAAGAAACCTGAGTTAATTTTATTAAGTTATTTCCTTATAGTTATAACTATGCTATTCTACACTACACTACACTATTCTCCTTATATTTCAATGCTTTTCTCACACGGACATCATAGCAGTGGCTAATAGACTGAATAAGACTAAGTGGAAGGAATAGATTAAAATACCTGATGAGTAAATCATGGACTGGCCTTTACTAATGGAGCAAATAAAGGCAGACCATTGCAAACATATTATAGATGACTGTACTATCCTTCCTGATGTTAGCTGTAGGCTAATGATGTGTCGCGGCAGTACTAGTAACTGGAAAACGACAATAATCCAAAAGCAGCAATCTGAAATCCATGTGCATGTTCACGGTTGTAATATTGCAACAATACTTTCAATCAGTGTTTATTAAATTAAAGATTTTCTATGTATTGCCTATTTTTAGGTACAAAGTGTTTACTTCAGTCCCTGTCTTTTGGGCGTCGGGGGTGCACCCTTATAGTCAGACTGCTCAGAACTGCATGCCATACCATTTTGCATAGTCCAGCATTCTGATAAAACTGGCAGTGGCACCTGCATTCTACACATTATAGGCTAAGGGGGAGTTCACACAGGAAACGAAGCGAAATTACGCCTTGCTTTACTCGCGTGAATGTATCCGCTGAAATATTTGTTTTTACTCATGTTAAATTGCGTTACTCGTGCAAATAAACACAACCCTAGATATCAACAACATTTCTATTCCGTTATCAACCACGGCCGACACCACTACTATTGCTGCTTTGTACCTGTGGAAATCCGAGTTACGTAAATAAATCCAAATGGCGTCGCATTTGGGTTCATGACATTATACGGAAGCACTCCCAGCTTGGTGAATTTCCCCGGCTTCTCCAGGAATTGCGTCTGGATGACTGCCACGTCCAGTGCTACCTGAGGCTGACCCAATTTGATGACCTGTTGGCTAGGATTGGAGCCAGGATTTCACGGTTGGACACCAACTACAGGCGTTCCATCTCCGCTGCCGAGCGCCTGTCAATCTGTCTTCGGTAAGTGTCAGTTTTATAATTTCATTTGTCAAAATCAATAGGCTATTCGCTGTTTTAGATGTTTATTAGCCTGTAGGTTAATTCTGTCAATGAAAGAATTAAGCTATCTAGCAATATAATACTAGGCCTAGAACATATTTTATGAAGATCACCACAGTATAGCCTCCAATCAGTTAATTAAAATGTTTTCTTTGCAACAGATACTTTGCCACTGGTGACTAATTCAAGACCATAGAAAACCGCTTCCATGTTGGGGTCTCCACGGTCTCCATTATTGTCCCAGATATTGCCACTGCTATTTGGGACTGTCTGGTGGAGGAGTTTATGCTTGTGCCCACCACGTCAGAGTGGAGGTCAGTAGAAGAGAGGTTAAGAGGAGCGGTGAAACTTTGCTCTTTGCTGTGGTGCACTGGATGGCAAGCATGTTTTTTTTAAAAGCCCCTGCCAACTCAGGATCCTCATTTTTTTATTAAAAGGGATCATTTTCTTTAGTTCTCCTGGCAGTTGTAGATGCCCAAAATTGTTTCCGGGTGATAGATGTTCGGGGTTATGGAAGAACCAGCGATGGTGGGATTCTGGCCAACTCAGCTTTTGGTTGGGTCTGCTTGGGTCTGGCACACTCCAAATGCCTGCTGACCTGTCACTACCAGGAACTGACCACCGATGACCCCAGCCCACTCAATTACTGTCTGTCCAGAGCTCAACTGGTTGCGGAGAATGCCTTTGGGATTTTTCTTCGCAGTGGAGGATGCACAGGTGTGCCATTGAAGTCCGTCCAGAAGTAGCAGAGAAGTGTGTGAAGGCTACCTGTGTTCTCTATAACTTCCTGTGGCGATCATTCTCAGCAACTGCAGTGAGGGCGAGCATCTCTGTTGGTGAGGTGGTGGAGCCACTGCCAGGTCTGGGAAGACTCGCTGCCAACAACGCAGCAAGAGAGGCCATCAGGGTTAGGGGGACCTTCACATCCTATTTCTCTGCAGAGGGAACTGTCCCATGGCAAGAGACCATGTAGTGCACAAGCATACCCAAAAAATTATTCTTTTAAGAGCCACCCACATATTACAAAAGAGCGAACTTCCTGTAATAAAATTAGATAGAATTTTATGTTAATTTAGAAAAGGATACCACAGCATATGTGCAGTGCACAATGAAAACACATGAACCCCACTGATCATACTATTATCTTAGAACTTAGCATTAACTACATATTGTGTTTTAATATAATATAAAACTTTACAATCATTATGCATTTACCAAATATTACTCTAAGTATTAAAACAGGAAAATGTAATCTGAGCGATACCCGATGCACTTTATTGTGCTCGGTAATATTTTACCGGACACAAACTTCAAGCAACCAACCTCTGCGCCTGCATCACAGACTACAAGTACAAGTACAAGTCACATAGGCTAATTACGTATCAAATTAGTTTTTACCCAAATCAGTTAGTAGAGGGCTCCATTTGCCATGAATGTGCAACAAAATTATATAGTCGAGAAGTGGAAACTTTATAAACTGTTATATCAACTATATTTATATAAATAAAGAATATGAAATCACACTAAGTCTTCCTGGATAGAAAGTGCTTTAATTTGACAATTTTTACAATTATAAATACATCAATCAATAAATAAATAAATAACAATTCTTTTTTTAACCTGGTTCATTCCCTGCAAAAGGTGACCACCCCAACAACCTATGCCAAATTTTCCAAATTGAGCTGTGCTGAGATTGTGCTGGCTTCATACATTTGTTTATGAATTAGACATTTTACAAAATCCTTATGCTGGGGTGGCAACCTTTCCAGGGAAGGAACCAGGCTTTTAAGGAAAAGTTCATCCTCTGAGAGAGGAGGTGGGACAGGTGGAGCAGGCCTCTGCAGAACCTCAAGGATCTTTCTCTCTATTTCCGAATGGCAATGGTCCTCCTCACTGTATGAAATGAATATGCCATATTTTACAAAATGGAGACTGCCTAACTGCCATCTCTGTTTTGTGGCAGATTTATTAATTCTTAATAGAAATGTAATTGTAGATTTCTGTGTCAATTACAGCAAAGTGTCATTATAATTTAGCCTTTAACCCACAGCCATTTAATGAAGTGAGCCATTTGTTTAAAGGATGAAATGATACTAGGCTTGCTTAAAGTTCCTTTTATATTCACTCTTATATATTGACTATATTGACCTTACAGTGTATCACTCTAGCAGACCCCTTAGATCATCCAATCAACTCCTATTAGCAGTTCCACAGTCTCGTTTGA
>JAODUE010042796.1:0-19215 GCA_027564755.1 Amblyopsis hoosieri | reverse complement strand
CATCATATGTGTACTTTGTGTCACAATTCAAACGGGATCTAAAAATAATTGTATTCTCGCCGTTGACTACCATACATGTTTTTCAACTTCGGCTCTCTATGTCCCTCCCACATCAGGCTGCAACAGAACAGTCTGTTATTGTCAATCATTGTTGCTGAAATCCTCTTTTTTTTTTTCCCAAGATACAATTATTAATGTTTTATAATATTGAGATTGTCGATGCTGTGGATATTCTGTCCTGGGCAGTACCTTCACTGTAACTGATATTTTCCCCCTCCGTCTACATTTCAGTGTAGGGTTAATTTTTTCGGCTGTGGAATGATCCTTGGCGGGTTATTGACGGGGGCTGTTTGTGGGCTGTTGATGTATTTGCCTGAGGTGTCGGCACTCGGCAGGCCCCCCTGCGACGAAACCGCTGATATCACAGCACCCACCCTGCTGTCGCCTTGCACGACACGCAAAAAACGCCAACATTTTGAGGCGGGCTACCAGATAAAAAAAAAAAAAAAAAAAAAAAAAATTTTTACAGATTTGTTTTTACAGTGTGTCTGAGTTGCCAGAGTTGGGGGATGCGATTGCCTTGTGTACTGTAGGTTTTTGGCCAGGAAGACTGCGTTAACGTACAGTACACTTGGCAGGCTGAATTGGCCATGAATCACCCGAGCCTCAAGTCGGGAAGGATTTGCGGTGGAGCAGGAGACGTTTTCTTTCATAGTGCCGAGGGGGCGGGTAGGTGTAGGGAAGGAAACGGGTAACAAGATGTAGGAGTCGAGGAGACAGTTTTAATTAGTCATGCTGCTTAACTAATCAGCCTTAAGTGGGGATCACACACTACCCCCCCCCCCTTCCCCACTCAACAATGCTTCCCTGTAGTGGGAAATATATCACCAAGTTGTTTGATGGCCGCAGAAGAAACCGAGGGCAAACAAAGCCTCTTAGAACTATTGATTGTTGGCACAATGCAGTCCTGAAAACACAGCAAACTACTCATTGGAGCAGGGGAAACTTTCGCTGGTGCTGTTGGGATACCAACTTCACTAACGAGAGATGACGGCTACCATTTGCCTGCCTATCCATGGAAGAACAATGGTTTTTATTTTTTTTTAATAAACACTATAGAAATATTCTTCAACAACAAGCATTTTACACAGTAGGCCTCCTAGATATTAGCCTGGTGTAACCAGACAGATATTCATTTGGTGAATAAAGTCCAACAATGCTCTATTGTGAAGTGTTAACTGTACAGTTGTTGCCTCCTACTGGGCGTAGACCTCTGGCTAATTTTGAAGCTTTTGGACAGCGTTTAACCAGTCGATGTTGCTACAACTGTTTTGATCACCTCATAGCTTACTATACCTTTTTTTAAAGTCACTTGATGCATAACAAAAAATAAATAACATTTCTGGCCACTTCACAGGGCGCAAAGCAGCTATAGCGTCCAGCTAGAGACTAGAGGCTACTGTGTAGTATCCTGTAGTAGTCTCTTACTTCAGCTCATTCTGGGATGTTTGGCTCTAATGCTGCGCTCGACATTAGTCGGAGGTGGAAAGTCGGAACTGGGAAACGCGTCACTTAATGCTTCTACAGCAGGGCTATTCAACTCCGGTTCTGTAGGGCCGCACCCTGCATGTTTTATATCTCTCCCTGCTCCAACACGCCTGACTCAAGCCTGATAACGACCCGTTAATTTGAATCAGGTGTGTTGGAGCAGGGAGAGATATAAAACATGCAGGGTGCGGCCCTCCAGAACCGGAGTTGAATAGCCCTGTTCTACAGTGTGTGCTTGTGTGCGGTCGGAAAACATGGACGCCCGATCATTGAGCCTCACTTGTTGTTGCATACTTTACAATGGTTGTATACCAGCCTTGTTCACTGTAGCGGTTAAAACCACTAACTACATCAATAACACATTTCAAAGTTCTATCTTTACATATCCAACTGTATTTTTTTATTAATATAGCTAAATCTTAAATTGCATTTGATGTGTTTTACAAATAAATGGTATTAAAACTTTAAATTTTCATTCATTTGACGGTGTAGGCAGCCATGTTGCTGTGACATGAAATCGGAACGTGGTGTTGAAAAACCATGCCCGAGATTCCGACATGAGATGAGGGGACGTTTTGTGTTATTTTCCATGTCTGAAGTCGGAACTTCTGAGTTCAGAGATGCAGCATAATGTTCAGTAGCATTTTAACTTCCCTTTGGACCTTGCCGTTAATCATTCTGGTTGGCGTCTAAACAATTTAGCTTCTTAACATTTGCCACTGGGAGAACTGTGTGTTAATTGAGTTCAGGTTGTGATGACTTAGAGTAATTATATTGAATGCCAGCGCTCCCAGCAACCTGTGCACTACTTCAGTATCTGAAATGTGTTTTATAATTAAGGGAACCAGTTTTACATTTAATGGGGAAACTGATGCTAATATTGTCAATATGTGGGAGTAATACAGTAGCAATACGCCACCACTATTAGAGTAGTTTGTTTTAAATGTTTTAGCTGTCTCCCTGCTCCAACATGCTTGACTTAAATTAATTGATAACAAGCCATTCATTTGAATCAGCTGTGTTGGAGGCTGGAGCAGAGAGACATCTAAAACATGCATGGCAGGGAGAAATATCAGAGGCATTATATAGAGGAGACATGCCATTTAAGATAATTTTGAATGGCGCTCTATGGGATAATTCTAAAACACCAAAGGTGGCAGTTGGAAGAACATAGCTTACTTAAGCACTCAGTTGAGGTTTTGCGACAGTTACAAATGATGGTACACTTCGAACAAGCGTGGAAGAGGTGGATAATATATTACAAATGCACACAGCCAGCTGCCTATCTATATTGTTAAAATTAGAATAGATTTTGTACAATTAATTAATGAGCGGGTCCATGTGAACTGTGTGTAAACATTGCGTCCTTATTTCACTAATATCTTACCGGCCGGCTCTCTCCCTATTCATGCCATTGAGTACTTCCTAAATTAATGTCGGAGCGTTCAAAGATGGCTACCGAGTGGCGAGTCTGTGCGTGCTGTAAAACAAAAGTGGTTCTTCTACACAGCCCTGGCTCTGTTAATAGGAACGTAAACATGGTGCCAAACACCATTCACAACAGCAACAATGCCGCCATTACTTCGCAATGCGTTTCAGTGTGTGCGGCGGTGCTGCGGAGGGCTATTGTTTTGATTCGAGTTAGCAAGCGTAGCAAACTAGCAAGCTTTCTCAAGAATAACCGACCCTGTCTTTTTAAGAGGTGTGGAAAGGTTAACCAATGGACCGGACAGACCCAATTAAGTAAGGCCTTTGTCTCCACCAATAGCAGTGATGCTGCAGTAGGACAAATGCTGTTTGAGTTGGCAATGCGAGATAGTGACTGTGGGCACTGCCCCCCTCCAACAAGACACACGTGCACACTCGATTAAACACACACACACACACACACACACACACACACACACACACACACACACACACAGAGGTGTTTAGGATGCTGACAGCTTGGGGAGGAAGGCAGGGGGAATCAACAAGGACCCTCAGTAGGAGTTAGGATGAGAGGCGCAGAAACGGAGGAGGAGGCTACTTTGATCCATTACAGAATTACCAGGCCCTCTCCTTTACCGCTCCCCCTTTATCCACCCTCCTCCCATCTGTCTCGCTGACCCTCCCTCATTCACACATCATTGTAGCTCCGCTCCCAGCACCATATGTTCGCAGGCAGAGGCACCGTATCGGAGCTCTGATGGGCGCGGTAAATGTGTATTTAAGGTGTTTTTGAAGTAGCCAATGCTACAGTAGCTAACGATAGCTAATGCTGGGTTCATATCACAGTACTGTAGAATTTGCCGTCACATATCAGGATATACTAAACTAGTGTTGTTCTTATACCAATAACAAACTAATGCGCAAGGATCAGCTGACAAGTATATCTTGCATTGTCCCGCTGGCGTCAGAGGTTGCTGCTGATGGTAGAACTGGAACCACATCAGCTAAGTCTCGCAGGGTTCTGGCACATGGTTTAGACTTGATGTCGTTCTGACAAGTTGCACAATGAAACTAGCAAAAAAAGACACTTGCCAAATGAACAGTAAACAACCGCTCAGACTTATTACCACCTAACGCTACCAATTTCTTTTTAAGACCAAATCTTAAAATGTGTAGTTTATGATGTGAATAGTCCTGTTATGAAAAGAAACTGGACATTATCTAATACCTACATTTTAACTTTGCCTAATCTCACAATCTGTCCCAGATATAAAAATGAGTGGGTACAGTACTTCTTAACCCATCCCATCAAATAACCTCATTATACCACTGCATTATGCTGCCATGAATCCATTGTGAGTTTTACCACGGTTGTTAATCCGTGAACCTCTGAGACACACCCACTAGGATTACCCCTTTGAATCTGAATTTGCACATGCCGTGCACAACATGCCCTGCTTACATGCGTGTTAGCAATGCAAATTGTTTTGGGGGAAGCCCATCTCAAAAGGAAATCTGCTGTAATGCTTGTCATTGAGAAATTGAGATTCCCATTCCTGCGTCCCCTTTGTCATGTGTCTCTCTCAAACACATAATTTCAGTGCATGCCAATCAAGTAATGAGTAATGACCATTGACCACTTCATTACAGTCAACGAGCTTTGTGACAAGCATTAGAGATGACAATGTAACTGCCACTCTGACTATCAGGCTATAGCTTCTTGCATGCTTGTAAGGGGAAGGAGAGCAATAGGTTACTGAAAGCAAACTTGTTGTACTTGCAAGGATTGGCATCGTCAGGGTTACTCCGAAATATTTTGTTAGGACCTGCTATAGGAACTTGTAAGTCATGGAAAGAAGGTAGATTCCTGACTGAAATCATGATTAAATCTTGATGCTACCGATTGGGAGAGATTTGAAGTACGGTAATTCCACACACTCACACGATTACCCTGTACTGCCTTTGACTAGTGCAAAGTCCCAAAGTTTGGGTTTTAGCAGTTTAAAGGCAGATATCGTGGGGGGAAAAGGGAATGCAGGCTACTGAAAGCTCTGGGTATGGTATATGGTTTATTATCGTACAGTATAGTCTTTTGTCCAATGCGGGATCCCCTACAGAGGCACAAGATACAAATGTACAGTACACAGGGTGATGTGGCCGTGCCTCTGGTGACTCAGCAGGTCAGCTTAGGTGCACCTATTTGAATCATGCGCTGCATCTTCCCTTTTTCATGCCCATTGTACTGACTGGCTGAAACGGAGCTTGACAGGCGGCACTACTGCTGTGCTGCATCTCTCTCTCTCTCTCTATCTCTATCTCTCCCCCCCTCCACGCTTTGGGGAGGATCGTCTGCGAGGGCACTTGGCAGCCTGCCTTAACAAATGCCCAGGCACCCAGCCCAGCGAGATCGTATTCCACCTCGTATTTCCGACGGACACGAGACCTGACATCACTGTTTTGTCCCTCCTGATTTCACCGCCTGCCCTGATTACTGCACCTTATCTTCTTAATACCTGAATCTCATTTCCCCACTTAGCCCTATCCCTCCGTTTTGCACGTTAATGCGTAGGGTGTCCCAATTCTTCAGTGGCATGTATGTTTTCGTGTCAGTGGCAGCATGGCCGGAAGAAGTTTGAAATTAAATGTTATAACCACCACTGTAAAATTCCCATCCGGTAATGCTTTGTGAATTACCGGCATAATGGCTGTAGGCTTATAAATGTAAAACGCGTCCATATCAAAAAGATGCCTATAGCCCACGCAAGAGAGATCATCACAGCTGATGGCATTATGGAAATGTAAAAGGCGGTAAAAACACGATTACGCAATCGACGACTAGCCTACTGTTGACATTCTGGTTCTTTCTGGTTCATTCTGGGGATCTGATTGGTCCATAGGGTGCAGGCAGTGAGGCCGCGAGGGTCACAGAAGCAGACCAGAACTGTGGTGCTTGGCATTCAGTCAGCGTAAAGCCACCTATTTAAAACAAAGGCCCATAATCGATATTGTGATGGTGGGAATCTAGCACTCACTGCAGTCGACCAGAGTTTTTGTGACCGGCGTGAGACCAGCATACCAGTCTGAATGCAGGCCTGAAATAAATATTTGAATATATTCTTTGACAGCACTTTAAGATTAACAGTTAATACAAAAAACTTTTAAAAACAATACAGCGTTTGTATCTAATTAGGAAGTTGGATTCCTACCAAATCAGCAAGGACATTTTAGAGACCGTTCATATAAGCTTTGTTGAAAGCATTTTTACCTTTTAATATGTGTACATGGTATGGGCTAATAATTAAAACGGACGTGTATGAAATGCAGGTGAAACCGAGCCCATCAGATTGTGTCTGATCCGGTTCACCCCCTTTTCAAAGGGTTTATAAAACTTGCCTCTGGAAGACTCTACAGAGCTGCTAAAATAACAGAATATACGAAAATGTATTTCATACCAAATGCAATAACTTCGTTAAATTCATAGGTTTATCACTCATTGGAAACTCATTGCTACTGTTCTTTGTGTCTGTCTGTGATATTTATTGTGATTTACTGTGTATATTATTTTGTTATTGATTTTTGTAATTGACCTGGGAAGCCAAAGGCAAATTTCCACATCTGTGGATAATAAAGATGATAAGATAAAATAATTGAAATATAATCAATGAAATTATATAATGTTTTGTGTGTGTGTGATAGGATGGAAAAAATGTGCATTCTATCAAAGCAGAAGTCTTCAATGTTTTCAACACCCCTTGACTGTTAGAGACACAGCATATACAAAAATGTTTTGCCAAGTCTACAGTGTATAGGGAGGATTCTGGTAAAGGTGCTTTTATTGTCACATACATGTAGCGAAATAACCCAACCACTCAAGGGGGCAGGAAACCCAGGGACCAACTCCAGGTAGAGGCCAGTGTCACTGAGAGGAGAGAGTCAACCTAACATGTATTTTTGGGTAGTGGAAACAGGAGCACCTGGAGGAAACTCACGCAGACATGGGAAAAACATTCAAACTCCACACAGGAAGGCCAGCATGACTGGGGTTTGAACCTGGGACCTTCTTGCTGTGAGGCCACAGTGCTATCCACTGGGCCACTGTGGTATGGTGTTATTTTGTCTAAAAGTATGATGTAATGGTGTATCCTATGGTATACAATGCTAAGTGCCTACTAGGTTACTACTAGGTTGTAGTTATGTTAATGTCTAATTAGACTTTTTATTTTTTTGTGGGCTCAAATCATTTTGACGTCCCCCGCCAGTACCTCTGAGGATCCCCTAGGGGTCCTGGACCCCCTGTTCAAGAGCTTTGGTCAAAACTACTCATAGGGTGTTTTTGACTTCCTTTGTGTTTATTGACCATACAGTAAACGTCATAATGAAAAAGTTAGTAGATTGCAGTCATACTATCATAATTTACTAGTCAGTTTATTTATAAAGCACATTTAAAAACCACAAATGCTGACCAAAGTGCTGTACACATCAATGCAAGTAACAATTAATAAATAAAATAAAACACAATATACAACAAACAAGACAGTTTTAGCATAGTGTCCCAGAACTTACTCGAATGCTAAAGAGTACAAGTGTGTCTTAAGAAGAGATTTAAATGTCTCAATGGTGGAAGATGATTTAATTGAAAAAGGAAGCTTGTTCCAGTCTCAGGGCCAGGGCCGTACCTGGATGTTGACATTCAGTTGTATGTTGTTTTGTACCATACCTGGCAGTTTGTGCTTCGTTCGTAATTCAAATTAATTATATCAAACAATTATCGAACATTTGTTATATTGTTATCGAGGAAAATTATATAACAATGATTATTGTTATCGTTTTGTCGTCCAGCTCTAGTGTAGCCTAACATACACACGGCTAAATCACTGTAGGCTCTCATAGGAGCTTGTCTTGTCTTTTGGTACCCTCTCGTACGATTCATGTGAAATGTCATGCTTAATACCTCACTGTCTCACCAGGGCTCATGCTGTTTGCCTTCTTTAATCAAGAGTATTTGGTGGGAACACCAAAGCAAAACGAGTTTAACCTGAGGCTGCACAAAGTTTGCACAAATCCATTATTATTGTACACAACAAGGTAGTTGTGACTTTCCCTTTCATTTTATGTCCAATAGACGAGAGATCAGTTTGACTTTGTTGATTTGGTCCTTTCTGAACAGTAACCGAACAAATAGTAAATGCAACAGTAGTATCATATATTGGGTATCGGCCTATACCGAGTACCGATCCGATTCCAGTGTTAAATTAAGTTGTGCTCCTAAATGTGACTGAGGAAGAGACTGTGAATCATGTTTTGTATAAGGAACCATCAGGCTTGAACATTGCTTTCCTTCTGTAAAACATAATGTAACATGGACTATATATGAATTTAAGGACATATTACAATGTTGTCATTGATGTATGCACTAGTTAGAGTTGATTAGGTTGCAAAAGTAAATGACAGCCAATATCTATTTTAGAACTTGGATGCATTATAGAAACCTGCTGCTGATAGTGTGGCCTGTTAGACGCTGTTGATGCTTGACAGTAGACCTACGCGTGTAAATTAATATAATTGGATTAGCCCCATAGATCGATTAGAACTGTCCAATTGTCAGTATCTGATCCATTTTCCGATCTCAGTATCGTATCGGTGCCATCCCTAGTATTTACCCCTAGCAAAGCCAGTTTTTGCCAGCTTCATTGAGTGTACATCAGCTAATTAGCTGTGTGAGTCTATTCTGGTGGGTCCCTAATTTGGACTGCACAACCTTTGCTTAATGGCTTCCACTTTACTGCCGCCAGTGCTGCTGTTGGGAGTCACTTTCGATATAATAATTTTTCTGTTGACACAAACTTTCACAAGAACAATATTGGTGTAATTAAAAGTTTTGAAAATAAATCTTGTTATGCTTAGAACACTAGCCTATAGCAAATTAAAATTATTCATTGTTTTAGCAGGGCTCTAGTTAGCTACTGTAGTTGACAGGTGCAGATACAGTACTGCCCTCGAAGAGACAACCAGGTCATATTTAGTTTTACACAGGTTAGTGCATGTTTGTTTTGGAAATTGCATCAAATACTCACATGCAGTTAATTAGTCAGAAAATTACGGTTCACAGCTGCAGAACAATATCATGCAATGTGAGCGCTCAAAGATGTGGTGTGGTTTGAAACTCCCGAGTGGCCAAAAGTCACTGTCAGGCTGCAGGCCTTTCTTCTGTAGCTGCATTTATTTAGAGGCAGGGTCAGTCATTCTCGAGAATGCTTGCTAACTTTGAGATAAAATCAAAACAAACTCCCTCAGAACCCCCGCCTCACACATTGGAAACGCATTGCGAAGCCAAGCGGCAATGTTGTTGTGTGCACTTTGTTTATGTTCTTATTCATGGAGCCAGGGCAGAATTACCGCTTTTTTTTTTCTTTCTCCAGCACACAGAACGGTAAGCTAGCGAAATGCAAGGAGATATTTGGTGAATTTGACAAGTGTATTACAGTGCTTACAGTTAGCTTGCGATTAGCTTGCAATAGATGACTGTACCTTTCTAATGCGTTCGTCTATGTACAACAAATGTGAACAAGCAGCTGCGGCGTGCCTGTGCCGCTGTTCCAGACATGCCATAGATGTGTAGCCCCCAGGGGTCACGAGATTGC
This sequence comes from Amblyopsis hoosieri, assembly GCA_027564755.1. Classification (NCBI taxonomy): domain Eukaryota; kingdom Metazoa; phylum Chordata; class Actinopteri; order Percopsiformes; family Amblyopsidae; genus Amblyopsis; species Amblyopsis hoosieri. Next base: position 9,595 of record JAODUE010042796.1, on the reverse strand, counting down.
AGAGGACGTGGTTGCTAGGAGACCGGCTCGCCAGCCTTTTGTGTTCAGCATGATAAGCTAGGCTTGTCAAAGACACGCACCGGAAAATGCCACACATTTTCCCTTTTCCCGTTACACACGCATTAGCCTAACAATCGCACACGTACTGGAAGCTGCGCTGTGAGATGCAAAGGACTATAGGTAACCACCCCTAAGTATTAAAACATCAGGCCAGTGACAGTTCATCTATACCCGGGTCAAGCCTCACCCCTGATTAAAGAATGAGTGTCTCTCTCTCTCACACACACACACACACGGTCTGGTGTATTGCTGCAGGGCTGAATGATGCAGTCAATGTGTTGCGGGTGTTGGTGCTATTTATAGTTTGTGGGCGCTGAGAGGTCCAGATCTGCCTACCAGATCTAAAGCTCCCCAGATAATTACACACCCCTCCCTCCCTGCCCCCCGCACCCCTTTCTCTCTCCTAACACCACCTGTGAAGGCAGAGAGGCAGGAATACATGGAGGAGTGGATGAGTAAAGGTGGCAAGACAAGGCAGGGGAGCTAAGGGTGGTTGTCAGAGTGGCAGGTGGGTGGGCGGACATACTTGTTTCATAATGCGGTTCCTGATCCAACACAGTTGGTAAAAATGAAATATTCTACTGGGCTGGGATGCAGTCCTAATGGCATCTACATCCAAAAACGGATTGAAATGTCAATAGGTTTAAGACATTTTATTCTGTTTCATGTGTTATTATTGAGCTACTGTATTTCATTTTGGTTTGGCTTTTAAACTGATGCGAATATTTGGCCCAAAAACCCCAAAACCCAATGCTCTGTTTTCAATAGAAGAGTTAATACATACAAGCAAAGAAAAAAGGTTTACAGAAAATGGTTTAATGTTTGCTTTCTGCAATATGTGGGAGGGCTTTTTTAGTAGGACTACAGGCAAAACATTGCTATATATGTGCTACTGAACATGGAATAATTTTTTAGTATTAGCCTACTATTTGGTACTTACTTTACTAATCATAAACCTTATTGTGCATCTACATCAATCCTGTTTGAACCATGCTGTGCCACACACACACATATCTGCTGCTGCCAAATGGTGTTAAAGGGCACGTCAGTGATTTCTAGTGAAGGCATGGAGAGCATTACGCCTACCTTCCCGCTTAGACAGTCCCAGCGGGGATTTGAATCGACGACTGCTGTCAAATACCGGCTTCTACCTGAAGGCCCTCTGTCTCTTAAAACATTCAAGACAAGATGGCAGATTAGTGTCATAATTTTATCGCCAAAACATACTAAAGCTAGTTTCAGGTCAATACTGATTAACGTGTGTGTGTGTGTGTGTGTGTGTGTGTGTGTGTGTGTGTGTGTGTGTGCGTGCGCGTGCGCGTGTGTATACTTGTGCATACGAAAAATCTGTCCATGCATTTAACATGAGGCATGAGGACTCAGCAGCTATAAATCTTTAATTAGAGCCAGAGAGTTTATTAGCTTGCGTGTGTGTGTGTTTTAAAGTGCTAGCTTCATCAGTATGGCCTATGTGTATGTTGTGGGAGGGGGAAGTGTCTTTGTTAACCACGCTGGCCACACTCAATTGGGAAACGTTCGCAGTCGTTTCCTCCTACTTGGCGTAGACCTCTGGTTAATTTCAAAGCTATCGGACAGTGTTAAACCTATCACCGTTGCTACAACTGTTTTGATCGCCTCATCTAGCTCTACCACCATTTAGAAACACGCTTCAACGTCATCTCTCTAACCCACGCTGATTGGGCAGCCAGCAGGATGGCTGTGCTAATGCGAACGGGGTTTCCAGACTGTAATCTGGGCGGAGCTATGCTAGGTCTTTGTACCTTGTGTTTCTATTTTTTTTATTATATATATATTCTTCCTGGCCTTTCCCCCTGTGTGGTGCAGTGCCGGTGAAGTCATCAGCCTAATGCTACATGTCACACTCTGCGGTGCTGCGCTGTGGTACGAGGGATTCTGCTGTGTGTGCGTGGGTGTGCTTGCCTAGGGCAGCGAGCTACCGCTGCTTGTAGCAGGATTGTTGTGTTCTGTCTGACAAGCCGAGCAAGTGCACTGATACTGAGGTGAACCCAAAAGTAGCCTGATTTGTTGGTGGCATCCGTTATTTTTTTTTTTTGTTTGCCTTCTCCACAGTGTTTCTGTTGGGGGAAAAAAGTATATTCCTGTATTGTGTGAGCTATTTCGAATAAACTGAACGTTTGGCACTGAGTGTAAGTAGGCTTACTGCTTAGTTATGTTATGTATCTAGAGCAACTTAGGACTTTCTTGCAATGGCGTATTTTATTCAAATCGGAAAGAACTACAAGCACTAAATGCGGAAAACGTTTTGCATTTTATGGGGTGATCTGACTTGGGTAAGCAAGGTCTCCCGGTGCTTAAATCTAAACACCGATAGTAAGTATTTCAGCTCAACTTGTGTGTGTGCGCGTGATCAAGCATTTTATCCCACTAATAATCAGAATAATAACCCAGTAAGACTAAAATACCTATTGTAATTATCTAAATTAAACTGAAATCTAATTACTTACTGTTGAAATCTTCCTGAATAGTCTGTCTGTCTGAAAACTAAAGGCCCATTTATGCTTCTGCGTCAAATAGGGCTGAACGATTAATCTTTTCAAAGCGAAATTGTTATTTGAACCAATGCGATTAGCAAAGCATTCGATTTATGTGCGCATCTGGCCCAGTTTTTTTTTTTTTTTTGTAGCGTCAATGGTTGTATTTGCATGTTGTCACCCTTGTCTGACGTAATTAAACAAATTCATCCTGTATATTTATGCTCTCATCTTTCATTTGAGTATAAAGCAGTTAATATTTTGATGCCATCTCATGTGGTAATGCTCCATAACATGTTTTAAATATGTTACATATATAACCTATATCTTGACTTAAAATATCAAAAAAACAAACCGCAATCGCAATATCTGTCAGAAAAAACGCAATTAGATTATTTTTCCAAAATCGTTCAGCCTTAGCGTTGAAGCTACAGCGTCAGCTACAGATAGGGCGCAACCACCGACGCGTCAGGCTACGACGTAGCTACGGTGTAGGCTGACGTACACCTCTCCAAAAATGTAATTACCCATGCATTCCGCCCGTCGATTCGACGCAGCAGTCTTGTGGATGCAAGCCCATATGCCAGAGTAGTGCTTTGGAATTTGAAATGTTTATAACGACGCCATAGCCTTCATGCATGCACAGACTGTCTCCCTTCGACAATCCTGGTATAATTATTAGATTCGCTGGAAAGAAACCTTTTGTATGTCTTTCTTGACAGGGATTTTCCTGGGATTTCCGGACAGCAAAAAGCGGCCTTTTCTAAATACTATATTGTGTCGGCAGATTGTTTCCTATGATGCATGTTGGTGTAACTAAGAGATTATTCAATAATCAAATTCACTAATCCTGATGGGGCAAAGACAGTGAATCAGTGAGCACTTCTGCCCTCCCTGAGGAGTGCACTGGGGATAATATGGGTCTCCGGCTAGCTGGCTATAGCCTGTCCATCACCCAGCCAGCCAGCGTCACTGCGTGCTCCGTCTCGGGGAGGTCAGCCTTGCCAGGGAGCCTGGATCCCAGCTGGGAATGGATCAGCATTCCAACCGCAGATTCCAGCTTGTCTGTCAGGCGGAACGGTGGGAACAATGCGGTAGGAATGTCTTGCCGTGGTTGTGTGACGGAGGACTGGCAGCAGATGGTTGAAATAGATATTTTCTTTTTAGACTGTATCTTCCATTAGAGAATAGGTGACATTCCCTACTCTCAAGTGACAATCGGCCAGCTCTAAAATGTGATCTGGGCGGGGGGGGATATAGAACCATTGGGTTTCATGAGCCGTATGCTCTGTACTACTTGCATATGTGATGACTGTTTGAGATCTCAAGCACAGCACCAATTAAAACAGTGCATCACCACCAACTAAACTGCTTTCAGTAACATAAAATGGACTCAGTAAAGACCACACGTCATTGAGGCTCCCAGCAGAGATGACAGGTGGAAGGATTTTTCTCGTCTCGGCTCCTCCTGCCAGAGTTCCTATGGTGCTTAATCTTGTGAGGCTCCAGCACCTGATAGGCCCTCAGAGGATCCACGGGATAAGCCAATTAAGACAGAGAAGACCAAAACAAGAGGGCTGAATGAAAGAAGGGGTCTTTGGTCCCATCGGTGCTCAGCCAAGGGGGAATAAATGTCCCCGGAAGAAGCGGGACAACGAGGTCACGAGTGCAGGCAGGGAGATGATGAGAGCAGCTGGGCTCGTTAGCTTGGCGGTTAGTTACGGGAGCAGCTGTAGTGTGTGGCATCTTAAATGCAGCGTTCCTTGTGAGCTTGTAGCTCAGGCACCCGGGGATATGAGTGTCCCAGTAGTTAGCTACTTCACGGCAGCCAGCAGTAAGATGGAGGCTGTCGAGGGGCTAGCGCTAGATCTGAGGCGCCTTGCTCATCGTCCAACTCTTCAGAGCTACGTAATAGCGAACGTTCGACAACTACAGGGAGCGAATAACCACGGAAGGTAAAAGAAAGTGTACTCCGTTACTACTGTGTTGGGTATTTCTGATGTTTCATCCGTCTCTTCATGCTAGGCAACTCGGAGCCGAGTTAATGGAATATTACGCTGCATAATTTGCTGGTGAGAAGGTCGTAATTTTCAAGATTCCAAGGTAACTGTAACTTAGCATTAGTACTCCAATGCGGTTAGGGTTTAGACAGAGCATGACTATGTTTACATGCACACGACACATTCCACTATTGGTTGCTCTATGCCAATTTTCTGATTAATAGTGGAAAAACATGTATTAAATATCCAATGTGTTTATGAGATGAAAATATGAAACTGTTTGCAAATGGCAAAAAAGAAAGAAAAAGAAAGAAACAAAGTGTTTCTTGCACGGTTGCACACCGAAAGAGCGGGTGGTAATTGTCACAGCCCATGGCTGTGATTCAGCTCGAGACAAACCCACTGGGTTCACTGGTATTTCTTAGGTTTTCACAGCCCACAGCCACCGGGGAATACTTAGCAGATTGATATGGTGATAGTGAGTGAGGAGATGGAGGTTTCACACACTACTTGTTAAACCGCAACATGAACATGCACACATAATTACTCTCTCTCACACACACACACACACACACACCCAATGTGAGTTACAGTGTGGTTTGCTTGTCCTTGGCCAGGCTAGTGAAGTGAGTCAGGGTCAAAGCTGAAGCAGAAATTGAAATGTGAAAAATAGATAGTATGAAATATGGACATTGCTATTTAGGCCATTGCTATTTAGGCCTCTCACACATATACAGTATACATCACCTTTCTACAGCCATTCTGCGGGGAATGGACAGAGACAGAGAGACAGAGACAGAGAGACAGAGACAGACAGAGAGACAGAGAGAGAGAGAGAGAGAGAGAGAGATGCCCTCGTGTGTGAGGTTGTGCATAGTAACGATACTACTGAATGTTTAAGTGAAAATAATGCTCCATGGCCGATCCGTTCATTAGGGACTGCTGTAGTGAGAGTGTATTGGCAGACACTGAGCCTGTGGTGCAACGGAGAGGCAGATATTGAATGTGTGCATGTACAGAAGAAGAGGCACCAGTTCCGGGTGCCAGTGGATAAAAAAAATGCGGAAGCTGCTTTACCCATGAGGTCTAGAATATGTCTAGAATATGTTATGAGCTAGAGTCTCTTGCCATTGTTTTTGTCTTAAGCCCCAGGAGTGGAAGCTAAATACGGCAACAGAGTGTCCTGCTCTGAATTGTGTTTTCTGTCCAATTTGTTTCTTCTCTTAGTGTTTACATAAATCATTTTGACAGTAAGCACTCAGCTGCTCCCCTGGATAAGGAAGGAATGAGCACTTTTGACAGCCTTCACTACGTAGAAATGTTTTTTTGTCGGTTATGCCGTGTGAATGCTTTAGGTAAATATTGTCTCTGACACCAGGGATGGTTGAGGAGTTCAGTTCCCATTAGAAAGGCCTTCACAAGGTGCGAGACCCATGTGTAATATTCAACAGTGTCCAACCTTAACACAACTATTAAATAAGAGCTGCCGCTCTATTGACACATGCAGCAGTGATCACCAAGTAAATAACTATAATTATTTCCTCCTCTTTGAAAATCACCCAGGTCTCTCTTTTATATATTGCAAGGTGTAAACAAGTTCAGAGTGAAGAGGCACAAACTATCTCCCATCAATGAAGTCACTGGGTTGAAATAGCTCCACGATTCATTTCCACTCAGCATAGTGGCGCTCACGAGACCGGCATGGTCTCGCGTGGCTCACATCGCTCAGGACGTCAACTTGCCCTGCGTGTCGCCATCGCCCATCCATCCCGGAGGTCACAGCTGCTCCCTGCATGGGAGACCTCCTCTGTCACTCATCGCTCTGCCTGTTTGCTGCCTCCTAGCAACAAGGCCGTCAAGCGAACAAGGGAATGCTGCGTGATGTGGATTAGCCTTCCCCCACTGTCTGTGTTTTTTAGCAATCGGTGCATGCTGTGAGAAAAAGAGAGGCTCTGAAACAATCTGTCTCCCCTGCACAATAACGTCTTCACATTGAGACATTATTTAACACTCATAAATGACACCTTTTTATGACATTGTGTTTTTAGTAGCTGCAGAATCAACTATTTACTTTATTTGAGTTATTCCCACTGATCTGTGGTTACTCTGACTTAGACTGTGAGGAGGGCAAAGAGTCACACACCAACCCGTACACAACCTGGAGATTCCACGCATGGTGGAAGATCCCCCAGTGATCTCATCTTTCCATCTCCTCACGGCGTCGATCCTTTCCTCTCCTGTCTCTCTTCCCATCTCTGTACATCTGCAAACACCTGCTGCCTTCCTGGCCTGCCCCCACCCCCTCTCTTGTCAGACACCTCCTGGAAGGGCCCCCCTTTAATCCCCCCTGCAAATCTCTGCCCCTTGTACCCTAGTATTGCATAGAGAAAGGGGTTGTCCTTTCTCTATGCAATACTTAACATTATCTAGTGCGTGTGTGTGTGCGTGCATTCTGCAGTGTTGCTCCATATGCTGTGCGTTGACAGGCAGACTAAGCTTGCCAGATGATGCATGCTCGGGCTAGCTGCCTGCTTTGCTATGCTAGTTGCTAGCAGTAAGCCACCATAGGCATGAGTAGGTCTGGCCATGTACACCTACTCGCTCACAGCCCGCCGGTGGGTGTGTTGTACCTGGTTGAAACTAGACCTCACAATCGAAGGGCAAGTTCGCGAGTCACATGTTAGAGTTGCTGGGCAGTATTTGTTGCTGATGCGCTCCAACTGACAATTATGGCAGCCTGTTATTAAAACCTAGAAACCATATACTGGGTGTAAGCTCAGCAAACACAGCAAGCAGACAGACAATAGATTTTCCCTGCCTCATTCGAAATGCTGCCATCATTTATAAATAAAGCACAGCGGAGGTTCAGGCAGGATACTAGTCACGTTGCTGAATCGTCAGCTGACAGACCAGCTGGTTGTTGCTTTGCACACACTGGTCAATCAGCTGAGTGCGTTTGTACTTAAGCTGGTTACCTGCCGCTTCCCGTGCTAGCGCGTTAGCTCCCTTCTCCTCCCCCTGCACCTCCTGTGCTGTTGTGCGTCTGTCTTGCTTGGTGTATGTTGTCTTTGTGGCTTGCTCTGTTCTGGGGGGGGTCCCCTTGCTGCTCTCTCTGCCTGTGGCTTTCCATGTATGCGCGCATGGAAAGGGCTTTCCATGTATGCGCATGGAAAGGGCAGGGAGCTCCAAGAACAGAGCCATATGTCCAAATGTAAATTTAATAAATATTACTTTGGAAATTTAGTATTGACTGAACTGCATTTCGTTTTCATTCTCCAGTCAATTCTGTTGTTTCCCTGTTTTTGACTCTCAAAAAGTACTGTATATTTTGAAGCAGGTGTAATTGGAGCAGAAAAGGAAATAATTGCGATAGAATGTGTTTTGAACATTAGAGATCTATAATGTCTGTAGTTTCTCAATGCCAATGCAGATCCGGTCGAGCAAGTACCCAATTAAGCACAGAAATGGAACACAAATAGGTTTAGCCTTAGTTACATAACAAACTGAAACAATAGTACAATGAATGGTCTCTAATAACTCTCTAATGCACAATTGTTTATTTCCACATAATAGACAAGACATAGCAGTGATGGGACAATCCATGAGAAGACATTACAGGGCTGAGAGCGCTAGTATACGATGAGAAGAGTAGGGGTCCCACAGATCCTTGGGGGGACCTTTGTGTTGAGTGGGCAGGGTTTGGACAGGCATTCATCCCAGAGGACTTGAGCGATCTGTCAGATAGGACCCGAACCAGGAGATGGTGTGCGATCCCCAGCTCAGCGAGCGTTGAAAGAAGTGGTTTAATGTGTCAAATGCAGCAGAGAGGTCTAGACGGATGAGGACTGAGGATAAGGAGGATCTCTGGCAGAAGGGCTTCAGTCACCACGAGAAGAGCAGTCTCAGCGGAGTGAGCAGCTTTGAAGCCAGACTAGTAGGGGTCCAAAAGGTTGTGGTCTGAGCGAGCTAGAGGGAAGGTTGGTTGGTGGCTCAAGGGTTTCTGGTTTCTGGTTTCTGACCGGAAGGAGAGGTAGGGATATGGGTCTGCAGTTTTGGAGTGCAGATTCACCAAGGGCTCGTATCTTGAGCAGTGGTCTGACTAGCCTACGGACAAACCTGAGCATAACACACTGAAACAATAGTACCATGAATAGTCTTAGTAAATGCAAAATATTAAAACATTCTAATAGACAAAGAAGATATTGTTACCCAGCGCCAGGTAAATAATAAGCGGACACCTCTAGGCATCAGAGTTTAGGGTTTAAGAAACAAGTGCTCCCCTGGCTGACCACTTTCCATTTTGCTCGGAAGCAATTTTTCTCAGACTGCCAGCTAGCCAAGAGATGTGAATACAAAAACGCTCCATCAGGATTGGTCCTCCTTCGCCGACTTCTGCCGTGTCTAAAATAGCAGAAGTAGTTCCTGTTAGAGGTTAGGCAGCACTGTGTTGATTGCTGCTTCACTGTGATGCCCCTCTGGTGGTGAAAGCCAGGGATAGACAATAGAGACGGCGATAATATCTAACAGAGTTTACAATTAGACATCACACAGATGATGTAAGTAGCTGGGTAACTAATGCATAATGGGCATTTAATGAAGACATGGCTGAAAGACATTCTGCTTTCCGCTTTGATGGACACAGTTTGCCTACACGTACCCGTCCCTACGCACCGTTTAAATGGCTCTTCACAGCTACATCACGCTTCTCCGCACAATGCGTCTGTCTCTCCACCACAAGGAGCGTGTTCAGAGAGCAGGCCAGCGCGGAGCTCAGCAGAGCGCGAATCATGTTTGCCTCCACCCGAGGCTGTTCACCACAGTGAGAAGCCTACACGCTCCGCTCAGACCCCGGCCCCCCTTCCCCACCCAGACTCGGTTAAACTGCGCCCCGCGGAGGCTCCAGGGGCCTGAGGGGGTCAGGGCACATCAGAGGGCCGCTTACTGAATGGGACTCCTTCTGCTCCTAACTCGCGGCGGGGGGGGGGGGGGGGGGGGGGGGGGGGGGGGGGGGGGGGGGGGGGG
>JAODUE010042785.1:0-18781 GCA_027564755.1 Amblyopsis hoosieri | reverse complement strand
TTTTTTGGTGCAGCAAAACCGTTTGTTTACAAACCCCCGGTGTAACCGTAGGGAATGCCCCCCGTGTTTCATTTTTTGTGGCCGTAACCCCCCCCCCCCCCCCTCCTCATACGTCCCTCTGAGGAGTCTGCTGGATGAGCTGTGACATCATCATGTACTATTTCTGTCTCCCGGCAGAGAGCTCAGAAGCAAGGAGGCGTGTCCATTAGCTGGGGGAGCGGGCGCACGCTCACGCACACACACACGCACGCACGCACGCACACACGCACGCACACACGCACACACGCACACGCATGTTTAGCTTCCTGTGTGTGGATATATGGCATGATAAAGCTTCAATCATCTAGTTCAGGTAACGTTTAGCTTCCTGTGGCTTGATGTTAGCCTGGTGTATCCAGACCAGAATTTCAAATAAAAATAAACAAAGTGGGGAACACCGCTCCTATCAACAAAACCATTACAACGCTTTGCTTCACAATGCATTTCCATGTGTGAGGCGGCGCTGCAGAGGGCTGCGGAGCGATACTGTTTTGACTTGAGTTAACAAGTATTCTTCGGCTCAAATAAAAACAAACTCCTTCAGAAGCTCCGCCCCACCCATTGAAACACATTGCGAAGCCTAGGGCATTGTTGTTGACCACTTTGTTGTATATGTTCCTATTAACAAAGCCAGGGCTGTGTAGAAGTATCAGATCATTTTTTCAACACACAGAGAACGGTAAAATAGCTAAATTATTTTTTTGTGATTTTGGTGCTTACAATTAGCTTGCAATAGCTGACTATATCTTTGATATCATTCTCACTGGCCGCTGATTGGTCTACCATCCAGGGTGGCTGTGTTTAAACGCTAAAGCAAACAGGGTTTGCAGACTTTAATCTCCGGTGATCTGGGCCAGGCCAGATTGATGCAGCGTTTCTGGAAATGCGTTTCCCAGAAAAGGTTTTCATGAATTGGCAGCAGCAGGCTGAATCACTACTGCATCGCCTCTCTCTGTGATGAATGGAAGCAAAAACAAACATTATGGCTTGATGAAATACGTAACGAGGGACACAACAGGTGGAAGGGGGGGGGAGGGGGGGCAGAGCTGTGAGTCTCATCATCAGTCAACACTGAGGACTCGTTAGCGGGCTAGCGTCAGGGTGCTAGCATTGTGCTTAATACTAAGTATTGTTCATAACCTCGTTTCCTTTAACTGGCTCCTCTGGGACCTTCTGTCTAATTTGCTCTGGCAAAACCAGCAAGCAGTGTTGTGTGTGTGTGTGTGCGTGTGTGTGTGTGTGTGTGTGTGTGCGTGTGTGTGTGCAAGTGTGCGTGTGTTTTTATGTGCTTTAGTGTGTATTTGTGTAGATATGCACACACACACACACAGCTGCTAAATTTAACTACACGCAAAAACTCTGGGATTCAGGGGAAGGGGGGTTGTATTGCTGTGATGCCTTGATTGTTTCCTGGGTTAAAGGTTAATGTACACAGTAGGTTGTGTTGCTTGTGTCCTGGGTTAAAGGTTAGAGGTTAAAATGTACATGGTTTGCTTGTTTCCTGGGTCAAAGGTTATTAAGGTACACAGTTTAGAGCGTATTGCCTATTACAGTTTCAGCTACAGGAGTAATTCAAGGCACAAATCAATGAGTGGGCCTTTAAATGTGGGCTGACTGACAACATCGACTGGCAAGCTAATCCCTACCGCTTGTCTCTAGCGCAGAGCAGAAGGTTCTGGAAGAGCTGTGATGATCCTTAGACACATGGCTGCATCTGTAGGAGATCCTCCAGCACACACGCACACGCACACACACAAGGAGCGCACCACCATCTTCCAGCACTTGGCTGAAGCAACAATGAATCATTCATTCAGAGAAGAGCCAGATCTGTCTCCCTGTTCAGAGCCTGACCTTTCAAGGATATTGATCATGAGGCTTCGGAAGGAGCCATTACAACCCCCCCCACACACACACACACACACACACCCTCCCCCATCCCCCTGTCAGTCTGGGCGAGATGAAAGGGTAAAGGGGTTGGTGGAGAGAGGACAAGGGCTCCATTTGGACAGGCTGCAGTTTGCAGACAAACAGAACACAGGGAAAAGGAGAGCCACCAGGGAAAAGGCATCTACGGGGGGTGGGGGTGGTGGCAGCTCGACTGTGGAAGCACATTCTCCATCGTACAAAATAGCAGATAACCAACGACATGGGAGAGTCCTGAAACGCTGTAGAAAGTTCCTGGAGGATTGTTGTTTCGCATTCGAGATGAAGGATTTGGTATAGCCGGAGAGATGACATCTACAAGAGGAACGCACACGGGGAGACGAGAAAGGGGGCACAAGTGTGTGATGGTGTGATCTGCGGCAGGGCAAACGTGCCATTTGGTATGCCTCCCTGGGGCCGAAGAACCAGTTGGGTAGACAGATAGAGGGGGAGAGAGAGAGAGAGAGAGAGAGAGAGGAGGGGAGGGGGTGTCTGTCTCTCTCTACTGTGCACCAACCAACCACCCAGATAGCTCAGCTAGCCCGCGGGAGGCGGGAAATGGGGGCACAAACATTAACAGCAATCACGAGAAATCATGTGCAGGAGACCAGCTGACTGCCTGCTAGCCTCCCGAGATGGGGGGGGGGGGCAGAGGGACAAGCCTCTCATCTCCAGTCCTCTCCCGCTACCACTGCTGCTTTTCTCTCGTTTTTCTCTTCCTCAACGTCTCCCCGCCACCCCCCTCACCGAGGGACGGTATGGTACGCCCCGCCCCATGTCCGCACGCGCCCGCTGAGACGATAGATTAGCGTCCACACACGCTATTAAGACGTTAGCTTAGCATTCCCACACGCCGCAAAGACATTAGCTTAGCATTCACACACTCCGCTGAGACGTTAGCTTAGCGTCCAGACATGCTATTAGGACGTTAGCTTAGCGTCCACACACGCTATTAAGACGTTAGCTTAGCGTCCACACATGCCGCAAAGACATTAACTTAGTGTCCACACACGCTATTAAGACGTTAGCTTAGCATCCACACACGCTATTAAGACGTTAGCTTAGCATCCACACATGCTATTAAGACGTTAGCTTAGCATCCACACATGCCGCAAAGACATTAACTTAGTGTCCACACATGCTATTAAGACGTTAGCTTAGCATCCACACACACTATTAAGACGTTAGCTTAGTGTCAACACATGCCGCAAAGACATTAACTTAGTGTCCACACACGCTATTAAAACGTTAGCTTAGCGTCCACACATGCTGCAAAGAAATGTAACTTGGTGTCCACACACGCTATTAAGACATTAGCTTAGCGTCCACACATGCTGCTGAGCTCTTCAAGCTGTGTGCCCCCCGCAGGCCGAGTGTGTACATGTACACTACACAGAGTGTGTACAGGTACGCTACACAGTGTGTACATGTACACAACACAGAGTGTGTACATGTACACAACACAGAGTGTGTACAGGCACGCTACACAGTGTGTACATGTACACTACACAGAGTGTGTACATGTACACAACACAGAGTGTGTACAGGTACGCTACACAGTGTGTACATGTACACAACACAGAGTGTGTACAGGTACGCTACACAGTGTGTACATGTACACTACACAGTGTGTACAGGTACACTACACAGTGTGTACATGTACACTAAAGTGTGCATCTATACACGAGAGAAAGGGGGTATATCTACTCCAGACTGTCCAGCAGATCGTGTTGTGTCTGCAGAGACAGATGAGGGTGCTCCTCAGACAGACAATCATGAATGGCCACGATGCCAAGGGTGTTCCTGATCAATACGCTGGCATCTCATTACTGTCCTGGGAGCTGGAAGAGGCTTTGAGTTACACACTTACAGTGTGCCTGTGTGTGTCTGTCTGTGTGTCTCTCTCTCTGTGTGTGTGTGTGTGTGTGTGTGTGTGTGTGTGTGTGTGTGTGTCTCCAACCTGTCTCACATCTCTAGCATACAGTATCTCTCTAACATGTTCCTGGATGTGTGTGGGGAGTGTTTAAAGGGGCACCCTGGTCTCTTCCAGAGAGGAGACCAGGGTATCAACATGGTGGACAGCTGGAGGTACACTGTGTTGTACAGGGAGCTGCTGTAGTGTTGGACAGCGGGTAAGCACAGCACATGTGGTGAGGAGAGAGGATCCCACAACCTCCCGTGCTATTCCCCCCCACTCCCCAGTGGGGGGGGGGGAATGTGTGGCTGACTACCGCTGAGGCCTTGGGAGACACAGCCTGACAGCTCTCTCTCTCTCTCTCTCACTCATTGCTTTAACAGGTACATAATTATCCCCACCTCTCAACGGGCAGAGAGCAGGGACACAAAATGGCTGTCCAGTTTCCATATCTTGCACGGCAATACCAGCCACAGAAAGGCGACTGGGCGCCCGTAGCTCATCTGGCCCCAGACACCAGCCTGACTGACAGACAGACAGACAGACAGACAATGAAATACACACACACACACAGGATCTGCCAGTGTGTGCCCCTCCCAAAACAATGTGACAGGGTCCTTGTAGATGGTTCAAGACGAAACACGTCAAATCTGGGCCTGAAACGTCGGCACACGCGTCCACAGCAGCGTAACTAGCAGCAGCCTAATTAGAGCAAACGCGTTCGTAAATCAGCGACGGCGACGTCCTCTGTCCCGCGGCAAAGACGGACGCCCATATCATTAAACAGACATCGGGGGACGCTCACGTTTGATTGACGGCCAAGTGCCTCTTTATTATTATTTATTATTACCAGGGATCTCAAAGCTGCACCAGAAAGAAAAGCATTACCATCATAAGTTATAATACCGCTCAGGCCACACACAGGCCTGTCAGATTAATGCATGGAGCCTGCCGTGGCGATAGGGATCACCCACGTCGCCGCGGCGACCTGCAATCTGAAAGTGTGGCGTAACAACATGCCAAGTCTGTCATCCCACGATGTCCCCCCCGCAGGTCAGCCTACACCACTGCACGATGATAGACAGACAAACAAACAGTTTCCAAGGACGACTTCCCAGATGGTACCATGAACAAACCATCTGTCATGTCAGGATGACCAATAATGGCAACAGTGTATAAACACACAGACATGAATGAATGAATGCCTCTCAATGTTACAAGTCTCCTTGTCATCAACCTTTATAGTATCCAATTGCTTCCTGAGAGCTAAGGTACTATAAAGCCCCAGAGGAATGGTTACCCCTCATCATGCAATAAGAGACACCTATAGAGACTGAGCGCAACGCGTCATACTCTTAAAGGCATGCCTACATGGGGGGAAACATTTTACCACTCCATGCACTTTGCATTGCCTTTAGCTAAGCTAACGTAATTTCTGACTTGTACAAAAGCATTAAAACATATTTAAAAGCTGCTGTGTAACATGATGCACTACCCACTAGGTGAAGAAGTGAAGAATATAAATATAAGTATAATATAAACTTTCAAACAAACAGAAAAAGTAGTGGATAAGGAGAAAAGAAGACCAAACTGGATACAGGCATTATCTCTGCTCACATAGAGACGCATTCATCTGCTCCCTTTGTATTATAATATCTTTGTCTTCAGGGTAAACAAGGACATCTATCCCAACAGGATACATACATACAACAAGGGGGAATTAACTACCCACCCCCCCACACACACACACTAGGACAACACGGCAGTACATCTGACTGTATATACTAATGTATCTAATATTGGTCTTAAAACATTTTCATAATTTTACACCAATTTGGAGGTTTTTTTGGGAAGATTTGGACAGCACAAAGGGAACGTTCCAATCAGATATCGGGCCAACAACATCAGACCTAGCCTGGTATAACCAGATATGAATAAATCAGGCTAGCAATGACCAATCACAGACCGCATTATCATTCTAGGTGGATCACATGAAGCCACAGAATGATGTCACAATGTCCTGTCCTTCATACGGTATGAACACCAGTAAAGACTGTTGCCAGGTTACCATATGATGTACACAATGCAATATCTGAGCAGTGTTTTGCCTGTGTGTGTGTGTGTGTGTGTGTGTGTGTGTGTGTGTGTGTGTCTGCGTGCACCCCTCCCCCACAGCGCCCCCTAGTGCCCCGCACCCCCACCTGCGGCGGAGCGGAGCTGAGCTGCCTCTGCAGGGCGTCCCGGTCGTAGGCCACGTCCTGCAGGTGCTGCTGGGCCAGGCCCAGGCTCTCCTGGGTCTCCCTCAGCGTGTCCAGCAGACGGTCCCGCTCGTCCAGCATGTTCACCATCAGCTGCTCGAAGTGGGAGTCCGGGTCAGAGGCGCCGCCCTGTTGGCTGCGCGGCGTAAGCGCCGTGTCCTCGCTGATGGTGGGCATGACCTCGCACATCATGGTGGCTCTGTAGGGGAGGAAGGGCGTATAGTTTAAAGACACACTCCTCGATCGGGGGGGTTAAAGACACACTCCTCGATCGGAGAGAAGCGGGGGTACAGATTAAAGGCACACTCCGTGATTGGGGGGGGGGGGGTGTAAATAAGTTAAAGGCACACTCATTAATTGTGTTGTCTGTATGTCTGGCGCTTTTACACAGACAGACAGACATTTATTAGTCAGCTCCATGGGTGTGTGTGTGTGTGTGTGAGCTTCAGTTTCATTTCGGCGTGAGAATCAATCTGGAAAGCCTAGAGATCATTTCGAATGTGTCCGAGCTTGCCAATCAGCGTCGTGTTGATAGCTATACGTGCGTGGTTAAGGTTTGCCGGCAGCGAAAACGAACAGATGGTTCTGTATTTTTTTAAAGTGCCTTCCCTTCACACACAGCTTCAACGGACGGCTCCCCAGATGGACTTGTGAATAACAATTAATCTGGCATGTCAGGATAGCAACAACCATCACCTCAACATATTCACGGCCCGCACTATATCAAGGTGCAACATCCTCACCCACCAAGTCTCAGTTATGTCACAGTTTGTTCAGCAGCGCAATACTGATGCAGTCTGGTTGAACTCCCCCGATCTCCCCCCTGACCCCCACATCCCAGCTCAAGCTCACAGTTGTTGGGGGGGGGGGGTTACAGCACCCAGAAGCTCTCACCGGGTCCAACGACGGTCTGACAAATGAAAACAAGGGAGTCAACTCTCACCAGAAGGGTTGCAGGTTTGATCGCCAACAAGCCCGGCCTACCTCTGTTTATAGCTAAATTAATGTTTGAGCTCGTGAGATCAGGATGCTGTCACAAGGCTATAGTAACTGTGCAAATATTTATTCAGTCACTTTGAAGAAAAGCATCTTCAAAATGACCGAATCCAGACACATTTCAGACAGCAGAGACTGTCTGAACACTTTGAGGCAGACATAAACACACATTAAGATATAATAAAGGCCAGTGTAAAAGGTTACGCAAGCCAATTGAGCCCAAACTGTACCTTTTCTCCAAAGGTCACACATTTCACAGTTACACTGAGTCTTTAAGGCTTAATGTTTTCTATAGTTTTCTTTATAGCGTCCCTGGAGGGATTTCTACAGCGTACCAGCCCAAACTACCAGAGGCGAACTTTCATGAAAAGACCCACAACTACCCTTAATTTACAGAAATGTATCATTCACACAAACGCAAACTGTGCACATGAAATGCAATAAAAACACAACAAATATGCAGACAGTGTTTTAACAAACAGAGACACCGGAACAAACAATAAAACATTACTGTAATATGATAATAAATCTTCTTGCGGTTTCATGACAGACAATAAGTGTGTGTGTGTGTGTGTGTGTGTGTTCGTGCGTGCGTGCTCGTGCTCATACATGCGTGCACGTGCGTGTGTGCATGTATTTATGTAAGCGCATTGCATATGCATATGTTCGATCTCCACTTGTGTGTGCGTATGTGTGCATGTGTGTGTGCATGTGTGTGTGTGTGTGTGCAGTGTGGTCTGGATATCAACAGAGATGTCCTGGCCCGCATTTCCACACCTGTGCCGTTTAATGGGCCGACCAAGATCATCTGCTAATTATCCACCTGTCTCTCCTTCAGGACCCCCGTCTATGAATACAGGACCCTGTCTCTCCTTCAGGACCCCCGTCTCTCCTTCAGGACCCTGTCTCTCCTACAAGACCCCTGTCTCTAAACACAGGACCCTACAGACAGACGGACAGGTATCATATCAACCCTGGTGAATACATACACACAGCCGTCTGGCCTCTGGTGAATCTATTAAGGGCATTACTTGACGGTGATAATGGTGGGTCTGTCTTCCCAGCATGCTCTCTGGCAAGGAGGCCCAGGGCTTTACGTGCACACCATGTGCACACCACTGGGCAGCGGGCCAGAACCCACCGCCGTCCACGGCCCTGTGGGCCTCTGCCAGGCGCATGGGCCAAGGTGCTGTGGAGGCCAACCCATCCTCCACCTGCATGCACAAACAGAGAGCAGGCTGGCCTGGCGGTCTGGGTCAGGGGCTCCAGACCGCCAGTAAGCACTCCGTTAGCAAGGTACGTAGACCGCTGTGCCTGCTCATTGCAATTACAGTGAGTTGCTTTGGGTGAAAACATCTGTAAACTGGTTCTGCACAAAGTACCCTGCTTCTAAGTCTCAGAAGGCTTTGCATGGGTCGACCTGAAGGAGCTGGGTTTACCCTACAAGGCCGAGGAACAGCAGTTGGGGCAGAGCTCTGATTTCTTGGGTATAGCCATCATGTTTCACATGCAGCGATAGACTCCTTTGTACACCCAGCTCTTGTCGCCACCGCTTCCTTCATCCGTAAAGTGCAAAGCCAGATTAGCATCCCTACAAGTGCATCGCTGCCTACAGTCAGTAGACATTAGTCGTGTCAGACTGTCATCTGTCTAATGACAGGGCTATCATGTAGAACAAGTGCTGGTTGCGTTGTATCGCAGCAGGGAGGGTATTATTGACACACAGTGGCACCCGATGGTTTCACCACACTGGGTGAAACCATCCTCTCAATTACTGTCTGACGAATCAATAGTGTACTGTTAACACGTCAAGCAGCAACCCTGAATAATGCAATGCCGGATATAAAACCATTAATAAATGGTAATTGCTCCATCTGAAAGAGATCTAAAGACAAAACACAACTATATCTCAACACCAATGAAGCCTCCACACACAAGGCATAATAGGTAATAACAGGTGAATGCCAGTGTACATACATTCCTTCATTTGTCCAATAGGGAGGCCAGAATTGAGAAAAGACATATTGTAGATAAAGTCACAATAACATTAATATGATATTCAGACTACTCTTCGAGGAAGAATACCATTTCATAATTCAGAATGTAAAATTTGGAGGGAAACGTAGTTTTCCAATGCCATAAACTAGACGCCGTGGCGTAATGAGGCTGACATAGCGATCACGCGTGAGTTAGCGTGATCGCTAACGCACGCGTGTGTTAGCGTGATCGCTAACACTCTGGGACACACGCAGACAAACGCATGCCCACCACGCCATATGCCAGCCAGTCAATTACTCAGAAGGGTGGGATTGCAGGGGGCTCTCTATCCAATCAGTGAAGCAACATCAGCTATCCTTCCCCCTACCAACCAATCATACAATTGCTGTCAGCCTTCGGACACCTCTGAATCTCTCAATCGACACAGAATCCTGAATCCTGTTTAATATTGTGTGAAAACAATAACTTTTAAATATATACAGAATACATCCATTTGAGATATGTGCGGGAGACTCATTTCATAAATTAATTAAAATAAGGGTCTTCAAATGAGAGAACGATATACAGTACAACATCACTGACTGACTATAGATAGGACTGGAAAACACAGGCATGCCCCTGCACCCCCCTATCATGTCACTGTCCCCCCAGTTCAAAATCACTCCTGCACTCTGGTAAAAACGTGAATTTATTCCCCATTTAGTATTAGTAATGTAGATAGGCTAACTATAATTGATTGACAGGCTAGGCATAATATTTTCTGCGGCTCCAGACAGATAAATATGAAGGCTCTTTTGATAGCAAAGGCTGCAGACCCCTGCTTTAGAGGATCGCTGCGCTACATCTTCTGTTGTGGGAATGTTGTGTGTCACATCCTAATGTGTGTCACCTGTTTGCCATCTTTGTCGTTGCCCCTGACTATCCCCTTTTGGACATTATTACATTTCATAGCTGTTCACCACTGTCTCTGGTCTGCTTTTGGGTCATTGACGGTATGGGGCTTTCCGCAGCACACACTGTAACAGGCCGATGCTCCTGTGGTGAGAAAACTCGGCTTTCTTAAGTAGAGTCAACTGAAATGGCATCAGCAAAACTGCCATGCACGTTGCTATCAAAAGTGTCTTCTTTGCTGCTATTAGTAATTTAACCGTTGATTCATGAATGCCTTTCACTTCAGTCAGGTCAACCTAGTGTGTATGATCAGCGTTGTAGTGATAGCTACGGGCATGGTTTAGGTTTAGGTGGACTGACATCAAAGAACTTGAAAGCAACCATTGCGGTTCCTCAAAAAGTTTCTGATGCTGTTTTATTATCCTAATTAGCAGAGCAATGAACAGCTTTTCTCTTCATCCATCTCTCCAACATCTGGCTCTGCTGGTTCGCAGGTTCGTCCAATCACCTGCCAAGTATTTTGCCCTTTGTCAAACTGTTTCAATGGATGGCTTCCCAGATGGTTGTGTGCTAACAAACCATCTGGCAGGTCAGGTTACGACATTCCCGGCGACAAAAGCAAAATAATTCCACCAGCGGAACAAAACTGGATGGTCCTGGACTGTTACCATGGCTACTACCCACAATGGCGACCATGGGGCTGACAGAACTATGTGCATGCCGGGACAGCTTTCGCAGCATGCACCTGGGGACCCGTCGGCCCCGCCATTCTGGCACCGTTGTCGTGACGACAGGTGGAGAGAGAGAGAGAGAGCGTTGTGAACGGACTCCGCGGCGGCAGAAGGCCCGGTTCTGACGGGCCTCGGCTGCCGAGGAAACGCAGCTAGCTCCGCCCACCGGAAGGAGTCTCCGGCACAGTAAGCGAGCGTGCCTCTCCCCTCCCCATCCCACCGCACTAGACCACATACCACAACGCCGCGCACCAATGGGAATGCTTGTACCCCCGTGGGGCTCTGCTCTCGCTCTCCCCAACCCGCCACCACACAGGACTGTCTCACCTAGACACCAGATTATACAAACTGTATTATATTACACACTGCACCGGTGTGAGGAAACTAAGAGCTCAATAAACCTATATGATGGATAATATATAACAAATAACCTTATATGCTATTCTATATGGTGTCTCTGGATCTGGCTAAAGCAGTGATAATGTGAGGTTTTTTCAAATGGGTCCTATTCGTGTCTAACCCCACCACCAACTGGGACTACTAAAGGGAAAGAAAGAATACTCGGATCAACCAATTTAAGTAAGTTTTCCAGCAAAAACAGGTTAGGCTATTTGTTACATTGACTCTATAACAGCCTATAACGACTGGCTCGATACAGTTGACTGTATTAGCTGACAGTTGACGTTAAATGACGCTGGACAGGCTGACGTCACTCACTGCCCGATTACATCAGGCATGGGACCATTATTACAAGCGCTTGCCTTTTACCCATTGGGCTGCTACACGGCAACGATATGAACAGCGGGATGTCCGCTCGCTGCACTGTAACGTTTAGTAAAATTGTATTTAGTCACACAGACGGGCGGACAGACGGACAGAGCTTTCGTCTCGTCACAAAATCGTATGAGGGGCAGGTTTGTCTCTCTTGACAGCGAATAATAAGTGAATGAATGCGTGCGTGCCTCCACACTATAGGGCCCACTGTGATGCTGGACAAACCGGTCGGCGTTGATAATCCCGACATTTCTCTGCCTCCGCTCGCTCCCCTCCGCCTCGGACGGTAATTGGGGAGAATCCGCGACTATTGTCTCATCCAGCACCCCGCCCCCTTTTAAACTCCAGTCGTCTCTCCCTCCTCCCGTGTGTGTGTGTGTGTGACAGTGGGGACGAGACAGAGAGGAACGGTCGTGGGGGGAGGGGGTGTTCACTTCTGCATCCCCGCTCCAATGTCAATGTGAGCCCGCTGCATAAGCGCCGGAGACGCGTGCATGCTCTCCATAGGAAAAAACCCCCGGTGTACGTCAGTGTGGAGTTCGGGATGAGCTCCCGCTCCGGGGCACCGTGGCAGCCCCCGAGGGGGGCTCTCTGCCGCCCGGGCCACACGGAGCTATAGCTACATAGGCAGACGCGGCGAGGCGATCATGTAGGTCACCGTAGCGTCCACATAGCCGAAAATAGCAGCGCGTACTCACCGTTTAATTCACTATCGGCGGCGGGCTCTGACCGCGGATCACTTACCAAACTGCGGTCTCTCTGCGAGCAGACGGGATTACAGCCGGGCTCATAAGGGACGCTATTCCTCAGCTTTCACTTCCAGCCGGAGAGCGAGCGACGGAAAAACGCTCCGAGGAAAGGTGCGGCGGCCTCCACAGCTGGCATGGCCCAAGAAAACTAAGACTAAATTAGCCAATTGGAATAGTGTCATTTGCTTCTCCGGCTTATAACGCTGGTAAAAACCTATGTTAGAAATCGTGGTGTGATAGCCGAGCTGGAAAAGACCATTGTGAAGCAGGCGAGGGGGGCGTGGGGCGTGAGGAATCTTAAAGTTGCAGCTGCAATTATCTGCATCTCTTGTGCTTCCGTGTAGAACCGGTGCCTTTAAAATTCTGTGTAATCCAATTAAACACATTTTCTCACACCGTTAAAAAACAGCAACGCAAAACGCAGATAAACCTGTTGTAGACATGGAGGAAATATGAGTAATCCCTTCAAATCCTTCTTTAGCTAATAATGGGACCATCTCCAACCGCTGTCTTTTGTTCACCATGAATTTAGGAAGCAAATCTCCGGTATAGCCTATGTGTTTTTGTTTTTCCTGATGAAATTATTTAATATGTAATATGAGATATTTGTCATTACGTGCATGTTTTATTTAGTTCTCTCCTCTCCCTGACACCATGGAGTCACGGAATGAGAAGTAGCCTAATCGAACGAGCGCGCTGAGGATTATTGATTCGATGCACCACATAATAATTGAAGTTGTAGGTCTGACATGTACAATTGTAAACCCTGCCTTTCGTATTCCTTTGAAGAATTCATATCCACAATCCACTGAATCCATCTGACAAAATGTTACAATAGCCATTTAAAATAGACATTTATTAGGCTTCTAGGCCCTGTGGGTTTACACGTCACCTGTATTGCAATGAAAAGGTTATTTATAACTGAATATAAAGTAATATTTTCCATAAATGTAACTAAAAACATAGGTGATTTAGATAGAGGTATTTGCATATGAGCTCTTTGTGTTACGTCCGGGACTGAAAATATGTCTCCTAAACTTACCTTCCTTTTCGAGGAACAAAGAACTGCCATGCATTGTGCGCAGGAAGCATTTGATTGGACGAACCATTGTGGCTCACCTTTGCAAAGGTCTATGCCCGGGTGAAGCATAGCAGCCTCAACAACTTTTCTAATATGCAAAGCTAAATTAAATAAACAAGATAATGTACTTACTTTAAAATCAACTGTTTGAAACACTCATTGCCAGACTGGATGTCAATGCAAATAAGAAACTACGTTAATGTTCTAACCAATTGTTATTTTTCCAAGACACTGTGATGAACATAAAATGTCCAAAGAAGACTAATATATAGCCTATACTATAGGGTAATATACTGTATATATAGTATAGCAATATATGTAATATAAAATAGTTATCAGATCATCGCACTGAACAGTGGCGTCCATCTTTCAAAGAGATTTGGTGATAAAGTAAATTCTGGGCCAAGACATTGCTCCGCGCGATTTTGCTGCCTCTGTCCATGGTACTGAATGTGTGGTCGTTAATAGGCCTGCCCTATACTGTATTCAGGAAACCGTTGCTTTCCCACAGCAGTCTATCCTGCTGGCAATGTATAACTAAATAGCAACACAGGGACTGTTATGGCTGGATATGAATGGAACTATTTTGTAAACAAAACAAACAATCATGGATTAATAGAGTTCAGTTTTCAATCTTCTTTTAAGATCATGCACCCATAACGCTGACTTCTGCTGTAGCCTTAAGTATTATTTTGCATTTGTTTTTTAACACTGCATTTTTATAGAGAGAACCGTAACAATGCTGCGACAACCCACCCTTTGCATAACCACAATAACATAATTAGAACGTGAGCTAATCTGTCGTGATTAATGTGGTATTGATCAACACAGCCCCGTATTCTCTGTGTTAACACAGTCGTTTCCACGTTAATATTCCCGGAGCAGCCGGGCCAAGCCGCCGCCCCTTGGAAATGCTGGCAGCCTGGTGACATAAATCAATCATATGGAACATCATGTGCTGACACTGGGCCGGCCAAGCTCGGTGCTCAATGTCTAGCGCACTGCAATGCGCGCAAAAATATTACCCGGTCAATCACGCACGCATTACAGCGCTTTACTGGGCTGTTGCCTGTTCCATATGGTGGGGAAGGTTCATGTTCTCTGAATCGCGAAAGCGGTGTCCTGTGTGTCTTTCTGTTGCCACGGCGCACTGTTGTAGAAATCAGCGCTGTCGCGTCGCAGAGCACGGTATTCATGAGATTAATCTGTGCCAACTGCCAAGGAAAGCACCGGGACATTATTGACAGCCGGCCCGTCACGTCGCAGGAACGTAAAGACCCTGCACACTGTCGGCGTATAGAAGCATACACAGCCTCGCTCTAATCGACCTCTTCTTATTGCGCTTTGTGTGCACGCTTATCTCACTGCACATCTCGAGGATCCCTTCCTGCTCCGAAGGCCAAATAGAGGAAGTGTACATGGCCGATATTATTATTAATGAGGCAGCATTACCGTAAACATCCAGTGGTGTGTTTACAGTAATGCTGACAGAACATATTGCCAGTGTGGACCATTAAATCGTGTATGTATACACATACATAACATACATACATAACATACATACATACATACATACATATGTATATGTATGTATGTATGTATGTACAGTATATGTATATATGTATGTATGTATGTATGTATGTATGTATGTATGCATGTATGTATGTATATATTTTTTTTTACAGAACATTTGGTTTAATAAACAACATTCACTCAAGGTAAACAATTCTACTATGGATTATGAAAAACTTGATTTAGCCATATGAATAAAATGTCAATATATAATGCCGGTGTTTAATAACCTAACTTTTTATGTGAGATTATTGATTAATTGTGTGTGTGTGTGTGTGTGTGTGTGTGTTGAAGTGATCTATGAACCAGACCTTCTGAGAACCTTCCTTCATCTCCGGTGAAACACCTCCTGTCTATATTGTCTAATCAGAATGAGCCAGCTCAAGGCCATGACCAATAAACAACCTTGTCCAGATGTGAAGAATACAAATATGAACTTTGAGTTTGTGAGAAGAAACAAGACTCATCTGTCAGAGATCCTCTATGAAGATGAATTAATTCTTAATAAAGTTGATGAAAAAAACGTCATTACACGAGCAGAGTACAATAACATGGTATTCAATGTGTATAGCAGTCACTATATATATCGTGTCATGTGCTAGAAGAATGTTCTATACTGCTAAATGGCACTACAGTTTTATTAACCGTCAATATTGCTATGATTTTATGGGCTGACAAACAAACTGGAGACCTCCTGGATCTTCTGTTGAACAAAGGAGAGCAGACCCGTGAGAGTTACCTGTCTCTGCTCAGAGAAGATCAGGCTCTGAAGGAAACCATCCCCAGACTATCTGAACTGGACTGGACCCAGCTGGACCAACCACAACCAGAATCCCAGACCACAGCAGGTCTATATTAATCCACATGCAAAGTGCAAAACAAATGTACATTTATAAAAACATTGTAAAAACAAATGTACAAATGTGAATAACTTCTATGAATGCAAAACACATTTAACAGTCCCGAAACACATTTAAAATGTGATACACTTTCACATGTGAAGAATTTTCCAAACTCCCGATAGCCTACACATTTACAAGTTTTGAAAAACATTTGCAATCTCCCAATATATACATTTACAAGTTGTGAAAAATTGGCTAAAAGTAGCAAATTTGACGGAAAGGGTGGGGACTACACAGGGAGTACTTGTACCAGGAGGAGCGCTGAAGTGACCTAAGACGACTGTTGGTGTCTGACAGCCTCCTGCAACAACCATGGAAACCTTCGTTATCGGCGCTGTGCGATTGTTTGTGTGTAGTGGGCTTTATGTTGACAGAGCTGGAATGGAGACGTGCAGTTGAAAGAGCAAAATCGAGAGCCAAGAAACAAGAACACCTTAATATATATCTTATAATCGAGACAAGAGACAGTATAGTAGTAGGCATCTGGTAACAGATTTCAGGCTTATATGAGGGACATATATTTGCCTAGTGGCATACCATAAAAAGGCCTACTGAAACAGTTTAATTGGTAAACACAAATATATTAGAATAGCCCACTGAAATGGTTTTATTTCAGTGGAATATAACTATTTATTAGCTATTGTTTTTTCGGCCGCTTAATTGAAGGTGAACTAATTGAACCACACCGATGTCAGTCTCGACAACCGTCTCGGGTTTAAATCGTTGCTATAATTTCTGCGCAGCAGCAGATGTCACTGTTCAGCAGGTTCTGCTCTGATGCTTCGCCTCTTTTCCCGGTACAATAAGGAAGATGCTTCGATTGCTAAAGGATCCTGGGGATCCTTTCGTCCAGGGGTCTGCAACCTTTACTATCAAAAGAGCCACTTGTGCCCAAAACATTTTAATACTTATCTGCCTGGAGACACAGAAAATATTATATAAATTAGCCTGTAAACATTAGACCTAAATGAGAATGAATCCCCGTCTTTCCATGGCTTATTAGTGTTTTTGAACTGCGGGGACAGTGAAATGTTTGCTCACCTGCAAAGATATTTAAAAAAATAAAGCATTTAAATGCGAATTTCTGGTGATTTGAAAACAGAATATTATAGCCTACGCCCAACTACTGTGCACTCACAATTATGAATGGATTATATCAATTTGGATACTGGTGAAATCAGGACACAGGCTGTCAATATAACATATAATTTTAGATTGCAAACCTAGATTAATTCCTATATGATGTTTGTCAAGAGCCACATGTGGCTCAGGAGCCGCAGGTTGCAGACCCTTGCTTTAGTCTATTGGGAGGATCACAAGGCTGTGTATCCACACTTGTTTTGCCTGGCAAAGAAATATTGAGCCCTGCCAGTCACATCAGTGCCTTGTTAAAGGGGTTTTTCAAAGGCTGGTGAGGTGATAAAACAAAGAAATAGATTGAAACCTATAGCACAGCTGAAAAAATTATATTTATGAACACAAATATCAAATAAAAAGAATATTCCTTATGTAATAATGTGTATTATTGTGTATTTTCGTTGCAGTTGATAATACATAGCAATAATCGCTCACAAAAACAGAATATCTTCTTGAAGTTACAGAAAAAGTGAATACATTGTAGTACTCATACACAACACACAACATATTTTCTACATAATCATCAGCATGTAATTATAAATGACACAATACTATAAACACACAATATACACAGCTACATTTCTGAATCATCTTAGTTGAAGAGGGCTTTGAGAATAATTGTCAACATTTCTAATATTCCAGATGTCCAGACTCTTCAATTATTTCAATAGTTTTAAGTGTAGGCATATACATTTCCCAGTAGATGGCGCCAGAGAGGCAGATGTCAAAAAGCTTCGCTCAGCCCATTACTAGGCCCAGCACATCTTGAGCTTCAAACCTGTTCTTCGTCAAACCTATAGGACGTCACGGCCGTAAGGTTTGACCATTTTATAGTCTATGGTCAGAAGGGAGGAGGGATGATGTTGTCCTAACTAGTTAAACATCCAAACATTTTGTGTCACTGTGGACATACAATCCAACATGTTTTGTTCACATAGGCTAGCAAGTAGACTACAAAATGAAAGGCAACGTTTTATCAAGGGGATCTTTCATATTTCTGGATTTATTTTAACTTATTGGATTAATAATATTAAAAATGTCTTGGACTGGACTGTAGCTTGTGAGAATATAAGATCAATAGTAGTCCTAAACTTCGCCTGTGGGGGGCAGCATTACGCTTTTGATGTACAGCATGCCGGAAACGTGGGAAGAACGACTTCGTGAGGCGGAAGAGACGAAATAGCCTGAACCGAGGCAAGGCGGGGCAGTGACAGACAAAGGAAGGGAATAGTTAACATTTACGATTAACGCCAGTGAACTGCAATACATAGATTTCATTTTCCGTTCAACCTGGGAGCTGTTTGACTGCGTCGGCCGGGAGGGAGATGTAATCACGCTGTTTACAGGGATCCTTCGATTCGGACCAAGAAGGCTGGGAAGGCTAGGCCTGCTGTGCTATGGACCCAATAGGTTTGGACGAATGGCATTACATTACTTTCATGATATCCGCCGTTCAGATTAAACGTGCAAAAATATGCATTCTCCGCATCGTAGAGCCCAAATCTAATTTTAAAACTTTCTTGTCGATAAAGCTGCCATCGCATGATCCTGCTACGGTCAATACGGTACTGTAGCTGCCTGCATTCTCAGGGCCGCAATCCTTAAAGGAACACTATGTAAGATTTAGAAGGATTCATTAGCAGAAACTGAATATAGTATTCACAAATATGTATTTGTTAGTGTATAATCACAGGTAACAAATAATTGTAATATTTCTGTAAGCTTATAATTAACAATGAATACATACATAGTATGGGTCGCACATAACGGGGCTGCCATGTTGCGCCACCACCATGTTTACTACAGTAGTGCAGA
>JAODUE010042774.1:3127-14502 GCA_027564755.1 Amblyopsis hoosieri | reverse complement strand
TGCTAGTGTTGTAAGAGCTGTATGCTACTGTAGCTGTAGCATGTTACTGTTGTAGCAGCTGTATGCTAGTGTTGTAACAGCTGTATGCTACTGTAGCATGTTACTGTGTTAGCAGCTGTATGCTACTGTAGCTGTAGCATGCTACTGTTGTAGCATGTTACTGTTGTAGCAGCTGCATGCTACTGTAGCTGTAGCATGCTACTGTTGTAGCAGCTGCATGTTACTGTTGTAGATGCTCTATGCTACTGTAGCTGCAGCATACTAGTGTTGTAGCTACTTTAGCTGCTGTATGCTACTGTTGTAGCTACCGTATGCTAATTAGTAGCTGCCGTACGCTACTGCTGTATGCTACTGTAGCTTATGTATACTCACATGACTCCCTGCAGCACTTTCTGTGGGTCGGGGTCAAATAGCCGGTCAACATAGTGGCGACTTGTGGCAGTGACCTCCTGCATGGGCACGAGAAACAAGACCATACGAAAATGAGTAGCGAGCAGCAAATGCCCTGCTGCAGTACATGCAAAACCTTGTCTGCATTGAGCGTCTGTACACACACACACAAAGAAATTAGGGTCATCAGACTATGATTACACATCAACACCGACGTCAGCATGAAAAGTAGCAACAGCTAGTACGTTTCTGTCACCTGATAACCGACTCTGTTCATGTTTATCAGCAGCAGCCCTATCCAGAACTTTCCTCATAAATGTAAAAAAAATAGAAAAAAAGCAAACAGCTACCGGTAGCTACATTACGTAATGATTGATGACTATAGAGGAAAAATATTGTAAGTAATTTAATTTAACGGATCTCGTCAAATGTCTGTCTAAATGTAGTTCATATTTGGGGCGTACGGTATGGGCGATAACACTGAAAACAACACGTGCAGCCTTAACTTGGGGGCGTTGCCACTGTCAAACTCATCGATACGATAAGTGTACATGCATTGACAGACCACTATGACATACTTCCAACAGGGCAGCACATTTCAATGTGTTGTTCATGTACGGTAGCTAAAAAACACATTTAGTTAACGTTGGAACAGCATAGTGAGCTATGCAGAGCAACATTAGTTAGCTCGGTATAGCCTCTGTATGATCTGCAAGATGGCAAATTCGATCAAATGTTACTCAGGTAAGAATACATATAAGACTAACTTTTATCAATTAAGTCACTTAGAATGATGTTTGTTTTCATAACGAGCGCTTGACAGTGGATGAAATCCGGCTAGTAGCTGCTAACTCATTCCAGACGACACTGACAGCTAGGAAGTGCGTTACATTTTTTATCAACAAGAAACGTCGCGGAGGCGGATCTCTGGTCTTCATATTTCCCACATAAGTATCTTTACCGCTTCCCTCCCGCCCGTCCGGGGAAGCCCGGCTATCAAAACTACTTTCCCTGGTAGCTACGTGGGTGGACCGCCCTGAGGTTGCAAAGCCCTTAGCTCGGAGGCTAGGAAGCAAATTACAACCTTTTAACTGGCTTAGCCCGCTGCTAGCATTATAAGTCACGTCACATCATGTCCGCGGCTCTATGTGGATATGAATGCACTGTAAATTATAGAAACAAATCTGAAGTTTGACAGGGACTCACAGACAGCACACTGATGCGGAGAGGGCCCTCCAACAAGCACGCCATCTCTCTTCCCCCGATCAGCGCCCCAATCGGAGCAGCACTTTCCACACACTCCGCCCCCCAGAGCAGATGCAGGTGGAATTAAAAACAACTAAGATATCCAAATCACGCAGCGCTTCACTGTATATTCCAATCGTTTGTGGCTGTAGCCACCGGGGACGTGACATATAAGTAGATCCAATATGAGACACCATTAAGCGCACTCCCTGATTGCGAGCTGAGTGGTTTTGAAAACACAAATTGTCTTTAGAAATGTGACGTAGTTCAGGACCGAGGTGACTAATTCGACAAAATATCTGGACCTAAATCATAAAACATGCTAATGAACTCAAACATATCATTAGTCTATACTGTGTACATTAATATTTTAGAAATACATTATACAACATTTTATAAGAAGAATTGCAGTCGCAAAAACTTGGAGTGGAATATGTTGCAGCCGATCGAAATAGGTTTAATCTAATTTGAGACGTTGTGCGCATGCGCTTGTCGACAAGGTGGGAAAATTCATTCTGTTTTGGTTTTGCGGAGCTTTTACATTAACATGATTTTGTGCGAAATGCGTAATACTCATACATAACTATTTATCTATTCTACCATATGAGTGTTCGGATAGCTAGCTGCATTGGTTCTGTTCCACGGAGTACGGTACCGTACTGCACTACTGGTACCATTACTGCCATTACAAATATCGTGCCATATGAAATACTGACAGTACTAATCCCTAATGGAAATGCATTATTCCACAACGGACGTGTGATCTTCGTCTCCTCATACTATACAGTACCGTACTTTACACACGTCAGCTCAAAGAATGGGACCACGACCACGAACGAAATCTTTCTGTTTTTACTGGTAGTTTGCATGCGTTCAAACACAAAACGCGCCTCGACGGACAGGATCACCAACTTGATGAAGTAGCAGGGCATTATTCTTCCCTGCATTGCTGTCTTCCTGAAAACGACCCCAGCGCACGATAAGGCGCACTGTAGTACCTCGATTTGATTCTGACATTGCTGGAGAATCCCCAGCACCACCTCTGGGCCCACCATGAAGATCGCTGTGGAAGGCTGTTGCCACGGTGAACTAGACAAGATCTATGAGACGATCGATTACCTGGAGAAGAAAGATGACGTGAAAGTGGACTTGTTGCTGTGCTGCGGAGACTTCCAGGCGGTGCGAAACGAAGGCGATATGAAATGCATGGCAGTGCCGGCCAAATATAGAACGATGCAGACCTTCTACAAGTTAGTGTTTATTTTCTTTGCCTGTCTCAGAGGCCCACCATTTCATGAAGATATTAAAGCATTTAAACTACTACCTTGACTACATTTCTGTTGGCAGGTACTACTCTGGAGAGAAGAAGGCTCCAATCCTGACTATTTTTATTGGTGGAAACCATGAGGCTTCCAACCACCTTCAGGAGCTACCTTATGGAGGCTGGGTGGCCCCAAACATCTACTATCTGGGTAGTTGTTAATCAGCAACAGTGAACCTTATTAATGTCATATGTCCATCCATTTTAATTTTATATTCCTTAAGTTTTTCTTCTGTATTTTCTCATGGGAAGAACAATTGTGTGTGTATTCCCTATCTGTTAAGCATTTTGAGCTGGTGCTATCCAAATAAAGCTTTTATATTATCTGTCCATGTCTTCAGTCACGTATCATGTATTGTGTCCACAGGATATGCAGGTGTTGTCCGCTACAAAGGGATCAGAATAGGTGGCTTATCAGGCATCTTCAAATCACATGACTACAGAAAGGGTATGGTTTTATTAGTGTGTCCCCCAGTATACACACCAGGTTCATCTTTAATCTTCTGAACTGACATTTTCTAGAACTGGTAATTTACATCACACTCTGGTAAGGAGCATGTGTAACTGTAGAATAACGTTTCAAAAGATTTCCTATTTACCTGTAACTTCAATGTGTTGCTTATCCTTGATGTTCATTAATGGGACCGTTTACGATTCATATCTTTTCACACAGGTCATCATGAATTCCCCCCATATAACCCAGAGACTCTGAGAAGTGTTTACCACATCCGAAACATTGAGGTGTTCAAACTGAAACAGGTGAACATCATTTAAAAACTTAAATATTGAGATTAGGTAATTCGATTTCTGACCTTGGAAAGAAAGCAACACCCAGCCGTACAATACATACACAGCTACAGGCAGCTACAGGCAGACAATCTGTTTAAATTCACTTGGTGAATGTGGTCTGGACACTCTCCATCCATCCGTCGTTGCCTCCTACTGGGTGTAGCCCTCTGGTTAAGTTTGAAACTATGGAGCAGCCTATAACCAATCAGCGTTGCTACAACTGTTTGTTTCGCTTCATCTAGCTCTACAAACATTTAGAAACACACGCTTGGCTTCACCGCCACCTCACTTAGCCAATAACCACTCCCCCGCTGGTTGCTGATTGGTCCGCCATCCATCCTGATTGCGAACGCTACCGCGGCGAGGGTTTCCAGACTATAATCTCAGCGAACACTGATCTGAGAGCGAGGCTATTTCACTTGTTGTGTGATGACAATAACCAAACTCAAACGTTCACTGGATGCAGATCAAGATGCCGGTGGACATCTTCATGAGCCACGACTGGCCCCGCGGGATCTACCACTACGGCAGCACGGGGGAGCTGCTGCGCAAGAAGAAGTTCCTGCGGCAGGAGGTGGAGTCCAACACGCTGGGGAGTCCTGCCGCTGCAGAGCTGCTGGCCCACCTGCAGCCCAGCTACTGGTTCTCAGCACATCTCCACGTCAAGTTCGCTGCCCTCATGCAACATCCGGTAGGGATCGCTTACGGGGAAAAAACATCTAATTACATTTTTGTTTGTCTGTAAAATATATAATAATAATTCAATATTCATTGAATGTGCTCTTTATATCTTCAAAGTCCTTCTAGGCAAGTCTCGGCACTCGGCAGCCATCTTTGAAATGCCCCGGGCAGTTATTTAGGAACACTATTGAAATGAATGGGGAGAGAGCCATAACTGCCCTTGTCACCGGGACATAAAAACTGCATGTATACAATCGCCAGTCAAATCAGATAAAAGCATCTTAAAACGTTTGATTTTTGACTCTAAAATAAGGTTTAAAAAGCTGCTTTACCATCAGGGTAACCTTTTACAACACATGCACAACAGTTGGCTTGCATCAGTGCAATCACGCGATTGGTTAAATAGGTTAATGCCAGGCAGTTACACAGCAGATGATTGGCTTTTTTCCTCCAACTGCCAAATTTGCGGTTTCAGGATTCTCCCATAGAGCTCCATTCAAAATGATGCGTGCGTGCGTGCGTGCGTGTGTCCCACAGAGCATTAGCTTTGGTCTGAGATGCTGCCTCTAGTGTGACATCTAGTGGCAGAACAAGCCCAGGTGTTTTTAATTAACCAAAATGTCCCCTAACTACATGTTTGTTCATAAATGTTCAGAGCATTGGAGAAAAGTATGAGTGGGACCTGGGTTATCTTATCTAGTGCTTAAACACACATTTGATGTGTGTGTATGTATTTTTATTACCCAAACCGTACTATTCATTTTACCGTCCACAGCCAATAAGCAACGCTGCCCCACGCACAACCAAATTCCTGTCGCTGGATAAATGCCTTCCCCATAGAGAGTTCCTACAGGTGAGATGAGTGGAAGGATATGCTGTGTGTACGTGCTAGTGCATGAGAGGGCGCTTATGATCGCCGGGGTGACCTGAGAAGCACGTGTTCTTGTTCCAGATACTGGAGATTCCAGACAGGCCAGGTTCATCTGAGGGGCTGGAGTATGACCCTGAGTGGCTGGCCATTCTGAAGGCCACCGACAGCCTACAGAAGACCACACCCCATCCCTGGATTCCCCCGCAGAACAATGGCCTGCATGAACGGTAGGCGGCGGACGGCTTCCATGTTTCTTCACCGAGAACGGCTGCTGCAATCCATTGCAAGTCGGGAATCTGTATTTTATTTTCATAGTCGGTAGTCACCATTTCCAGTGCATCTGCTCGGGAAAACAGTTGGTATCCTTGGTGATGCTAGCAGTAGGTCCAGTGTCCCACGACTCTAGTAAGCTAACGTATCGAAACCTGAATGAAACCGACACTAGCGCTGGGCCTACACAAAATTATAGGAATTTTTTCAAAGGAGATATAAAATTAGACAATATCGTTTATATCGATATTGTTATATTATGCATTTATTCATGCATTTTTCGATTTGTTCGTCTCTCCTTCCATGCCTGCACTTAGTGCGTTCAGAGTGTCAAAGGGGCGGAGAGACAAGAGAAAGCTCACGTCAATTAATGTTGCAAAAAAAAAACACATTGCTGTTAAGTCAGCGGTCTTTGTCGGCCAACTTTGGCTAGATAAATCATGTCCGAGATTCCACTTGAATGATCGTGTCGGAGACCGTTATTTCCCAGAGTACAAAGGATTCCACCATACCCCCTCAGACCTTGTGCGTGCATGTGTACGTGCTTGTGTGCAAACAACAAAATGTTGTGAAAATGTTCGATCTGTGCCTTTGCGTACGCACGTCTGTTTCCGTCTACTCTCTCTGCGACTGACCTCAACATGTACATGGTGACCCCGAGGAGCCCCTCACGTGTTCCCCCCCCCCCTCTGTGCGCCCTCGCCTTCCAACGCCCAGGTGGGACTTCAGTGCTTCCGAGGCGGCCATGATGGAGATGATGGAGGCGCTGAGCGGCGACCTGGCCGTGCCCGACAACTTCAGCCGCACTGTGCCGGCCTACGAGCCCGCCCGGCCACAGCCCCACGTCGGCCCCAGCTACTGCACCAACCCCCAGACCACGGAGCTGTGCGCCACCCTGGGCCTCACGGACCTCTACGCCTGGGTCGGGCAGGTGCCGGCGGGCGAGGAGAAGGGCGGCGGCGGCGACGATGACGACGGCGTGGACAGCGCTAGCAGCGCGGACGAGCCCAGCGAGTACCCGACGGACACCTCGGGACTGTCTACGTCCTACAACCCCGACGAGATCACCATAGAGGACGAGTGGGAGGAGGAGGAGGAGGAGCAGCAGGGGGGAGCAAGTCAGCTAAAGGCTAAAAGCGCGGCTGGGGCGGCGGAGCTGGGCGGGAGCTCTGCTGGCCCCACCGGAGGCTCCTGCACCCCGGCCCGCCCGGTCCTGTCGGAGCCCGGGACGGACACGCCGCCCCCCCGCTTGCCCCACCGCCTGAGCCTGAGCCTGCCCCCGCCCGCACACTCCACCCCCGTCCACTCCCACTCTGCCCCCACCTCCTTCCACTCCAGCCCCGCCCCCGCCCGCTCTCCGCCAGGGAAGGACGAGACCGGCCTGGACTTGGAGGGAGAGGGGGTTCGAGTCCCCAAGAGCACCAGCGTGGGAGAGGGGGAGGGAGAGGGGGTTCGAGTCCCCAAGAGGACCAGCGTGGGAGAGGGGGAGGGGGAGGGAGAGGGGGTTCGAGTCCCCAAGCGTACCAGCGACGAGGCGGGCCGTGGCACCGTGGGCAGCACGCTCCGGATCAAGCGCAGGAACCAGGTGATCTACACAGCGGTGGATGATGATGAGAGTGAGGGTTGAAGTTAGTGTGTGTGTGCGTGCGTGTGTTCGTGTGTGTTTACACGTGTGTGTTTACACGTGTGTATGTATGTGGGGTGCACAACTGCACCTCTTTGCTATGGATTTTAAAGCCTAGGGTTAGCTTGTGTAGTGGTTTTTAGTTGTACAGGTAAGACGCGTTTAACAGCGGCTTGTATTGGGTATATATGATATGATTGTAAATGGAACCAGATGGCATGTATTAATACAATAACTTGTTTTCACTTTTGACAGATCTCCATGATGTCATTTTATAACTCACTTTGATTTTAAAAACATAACTTTTTATACAAAAGGAATTTTCAAGACCCTAGTTTCAAATGTATATTTTCAAAGTTCTTTTTTGTAAATAGTAATTTTGGTGATTTAAAGAACCTTTTTGTAATTACGAATAAACATATTTTTCATTGAATTAAGACCATTAAAATTATGTATCTGTCCAGAAATAAAGTGTGACTCTACCGGTACTTGTGTGTGCTGCCGATTTTTACTAGTGATGCACATTTTTATTTAATACATACGAATCTGATACAGATTTTTGTACTTTTCTATATTCATGAATTTATTTCAAATATTTAAACCACATGCCAATACCATCCCTACAGTGAAGCATGGTGGTGGCAGCATCATGCTGTGGGGATGTTTTTCAGCGGCGGGAACTGGTAAACTAATCAGGATTGAGGGAAAGATGAATGCAGCAATGTAGAGACCTGCTCCAGAGCTCTCTGGACTTCAGACTTGGGTGAAGGTTCATCGACCCCAAGCACACAGGCAAGATAAGAAGTGGGTTCGGGATAAACTCTGTGAATGTCCTTGAGTGGCCCAGCCGGAGCCCAGACATGAACCCGATTGAACATCTCTGGAGAGATCTGAAAATGGTTGTGCACAGACGCTCCCCATCCAACCTGTTGGAGCTGGAGAGGTCCTGCAAAGAATAGGAGAAACTGCTTAAAAGTAGGTGTGCCAAGCTTGTAGCATCATACTCAAAGACTTGAGGCTGTAATTGCTACCAAAGGTGCTTCAACAAAGTAGTGAGCAAGGGCTGTGAATACTTACGTACATGTGACACATTTTATAAATACATTTGATAATAGTTATGGGGTATTGTGTGTAGAATTTTAATTAAGGGGGGGAAATGTACATTTTGGAATGAGGCTGTAACATAAAGTGTAGAAAGTGAAGCGCTGCGAATACTTTGCAGATGCACTGTATTTGATGTCAGTCAGAAGGGTCTGACTGTTAAAATAAACTGAAAATTAAAGATGTTCATATGTTCTGCTGTTGTCTCTCTTCAAATAAGACCATTTATACTGACACCACACAGGCCTGTTCTTTACATTGACGCCTAAGACTACACTGTGATACTTTATGTAGTCCCATTTGGAGCACTGATACTCTGGATTTGGTCATCTTAAAGTCTGGATCAGGGTGATCCAGTTCAATGTTGCTTTGCAAATCCAGTAAAAAAGATGTATACCGGGTAGCAAAACATGAGCTTTCCAAATATGGATCATTTTTATGCAGATAAAACTTTCTGAACAGCTGGCCAGGGTGATGTAGCCTCGCGAGACTTTCCTGATCTCACGAGGTTCAGTTTAATTTTGCCGTGAGAATCAGTCTGGAAAGCCTCAGAATAATTTTGAATGTGTCCGAGTAGCAACTGGACTTTCCAATCAGCATCTTGTTTATAGCTATACCAGACGGTTTATCCAATCAACTGCCAAGTATTTTTTTGAAAGTACAGCCATTCACAAACAGTTTCAATGTAGGCTCCCCAGATGGACTTGTGACAACAATTCCTCTGGCATGTCAGGTTAAGGGTGATGTTCCCCACCTGAGAAAAGGAAAGAGATACACAGGGAGAGGTCTGCACTCGTGGCACCACACAGCTTTATTGAACAACACTTTACACAGGTGCTGATGGACAATGGAGAGGAAAGTGCCTTTTTTCCACCTATTGAACTTCAGCCTGATTGCACATGACACTGAACGACTGTGGTCACTTTCAGAGTGTGAGTAAATGGTGCTGTTTGTTCTGCCTGGAAGAAGCTACCTTATGTCGACACCCAACTTGTTAATATACTGTACATGAATCCTTAGAACAAATCTCACACATAATTGTATGGCAGCAAGCCTGAACGATCTTCTAGGGTACCAAAAATCTTCTGAAATAAAATAGACATTGATTCTAAGTCTGTTAAATATTCAGTTTCCAGGTGTGCTCTTGTTAAACCAATATACATTTTCATTAAAATGACATAACATAACAGTGTATGACAAATGTAACATGCTCCTTAAAATCATACTGAGCCAAATTACAAACGTTAATAGAACAAGCCGATGTCTCGGAGATGCCACTCTGCCTATTGAATAAACCAGAGGTCTTCAGCATTTTCCTGACCAAGGACCACATGGCTGATAGAAATGCAACACAGGCACCTCCTATCACATATGGTATGAAATATTTAGTTTCCGCGCCAACAATGTGGAGGGCGTGCCATGTATAAAAGTATGCCACTAACTAAGCCATTCAAATAATTTTAGACATATATACTTAGAGCACAATGTATTTATGTTAATGTGTATTTTTTTACATTTTAATTTTTGGAAGAAAATAAGTTTGGGATCAAATTTGGAGGACCCCCCGCAGTACCTGAGGACCACTAAAGGGTCCCGGACCTCCTGTTGAAGACCTCTGGATTAAACACATGCCATAAACCCCACACATAATTTACATAGGAAAAAACAGGGTGTAGGCACTTCTGTTTTTGTACTCATCAATTCCTTCTTTGTTTCCTTCAGCGTAACCGCATACAGCAACCAATCACGCCACTTTGTTGCCACAGCATCACATCTGGTGGTCATTTATAAAGGTATGTCGTCACGTGTCTAACACATGACGAGATGAGCTAAGTGCTAGGACATAGTTGTGGGGAGGGTGTCTAGCATGCAGTGTAAGCCCTCTTTCACGGTCACATTCTGACATGGGGGGGGGGGTCTAACATGCAGTGCACACTCAGTCTGCTATGCTGCATTGACACTGACGTTGAGAGGATCATTTACCTGAACCCAGTGATCCATATGCAAATGATCCATCACGTGGCCTTTAATAACCAATGAGTGCTCCCATTAAAGTAAAAGCTGTTTGATAAAGTAGGTTTTGTTAGTCTCAATGGGGGGCTGCATCCGACATGTTAAACGATTGGTTAGTATAACCACTGTATTACACTACTATCAATATTCTACTGTATTAACCCAATAATCTTTGTGCCCAGGGGCAATACCCCTCAGTAAGCCTTCACTGAACTCTGAACTTTATATTCAACGCCACTTAAACTTTCCCACAATGGTTATCTTCTAATAATAATAATAATAATAGGTAACATAAAACATCAGGCCAGTGGCGTATAGTATACTCGCCATCTTCTTTTAGGTATGTCGTTTTTAAAACAGACGTTACTACTAGGAGTAGCGTTATTCACAACTCTCTGGGAGAAGAAACCAACACACTTCACAATAAATTAAATAAATTAAGACATATCTGTGTGGGGCAGGGCCTGGTTGATGGATACTACTGTAGTGCTAGTGAATGTGAAGACAGAAGCCGTCATAGAGGCGGGATTATTCACAGCGAATGCGGATGCATATTGAGGAACAGAATGACGGGCGGCATCCTATGGGCTAAAGAATGCAACCTTGTTCTGTGACTAGCCTTGGTTTTCTTACAAATGGCCTTGGAACAATGGCTTTCCCTTGCAGCTGAAAGCTATTTGATAAAGTAGACTTTGCTAGTCACACTGGGGACGCGTTAAGAGATCGCTTTAGTATAACCACTGTATTACGCTGCGGGGGGGGGGGGGTCAACAACAGGCTAGCAAGCAAAGCGCTAAGAGGTTAACTCTACCAATACTTCTCAAGTCCTGTCCTTCCTCTCCTCCTCTCCCTCTCAGCGGCCCTCCGTCAGACGTCCTCTGGTCGCCCACCGCTCGCCCGGCGGGCGACCACTTCATCCCGTCTCCGTCCTAACCCCGCTCTAGATCCCCCCCCCCATCTCCATCACGCCATACGTCTACCTGTGTGTGTGGGGGGGGGGGGGGGGGGGGTTTATGGGGGAGCCCCCCGGGGGGCCCGTTGGGGGGGGGGGGGGGGGGGGGGGGGGGGGG
>JAODUE010042763.1:0-17500 GCA_027564755.1 Amblyopsis hoosieri | reverse complement strand
GAAAACAAAGTGGCAGGCTTTTGAGGTCTGGTCCACAGGAGCTTGTATGCGTTTCTGTCTCTGTCACTGTGGCCATGTACAGCACAGAGGCGGGACAGCTGTGCAATGCATTTCCCCTGACTGACTAATTAAAGTTGAACAGCTCTAATGAGTGGCACCTGTGAGCTGATTTTAGATGCAATAGCATGATTGAGTTAAGCGTGATTTATGAGCGAGGCCAGATGATGTTACAAAGGCAGTGGTTCTACTACACAATAACACACTTAAACGTATTCACTTCTTCCCTGTGTATACTATGTCAGACATGTAGTGTCTTTGACTTTGGAATTTAGGGCCGGTTTAACAGACATGGATTATTTGCTAGTTCTAGACTAAGAACATTTTTCTTCATTACATTTTTCTCATAGTCTTGGACTAATCTTAATAAATGGCTGTGAAACAAGCCCATAAAGATGAAGCACAACCTGTAAAATACTTAAATATAAAAACCTTGACTCATTACATCCTAAATCCATCAATTGTCTTAATTTAAATTAACCTATTTAATTATTACACAACTGGGATACAGTTATACAGTACATATAGTATGTTATATCTTAGTATATTGACTTTACTGTACTGCAACAATATTGGATGGATATGCAGGTTTGATGTCTGATAAAATTAAAAATATACAGTTATTCCTACTTCTGTTAATTAGCTATTGCAAGCTAATAGTATAAGCTAATACGCTTCTTGTCAAATTCACTAAATAGTTCCTCGCATTTCGCTAGCTTACCGTTTTCTATGTGTGTTTTAAAAATGATCAGATACTTCTACACAGCCCCAGCTCCATAAATAGAGTAGGAACATTAAAAAAGTGGCAAAAGTCGTAGTGGCCTAAACTACGCTTTGCTTCACAATGCGTTTTCAATGTGTGGGGTGGCGCTGCTGAGGGATATTGTTTTGATTTGAGCTTGAACTTTGCAAGCATTCTCGAGAATAACTAACTGCCATTACTTGAAGAATGTATGTAGATTTCAGTGATGCATGCTTACAGATGGGATTTGAACACCAGTCTCCTCCTGTGTGTGTTTATTTCAGGGCTGTTACATACAGTGTAGTAACCACACAGACCCCCCACAACCACCTAGAAACATCCTAGCCAAGATGACCCTGCTGGCAAACCCATATTTTATTCAGGAAACATATCTGGTGTTGTTCTGTTTTGTTCATTTAGTTTGTTTTCTGCCCATTCCTCTCTTAGCACTAACTCTTTTGGGCTGCCACTGTTTCTAAGTCAGCACAGGTGCATACAGTATAGCCTTGGCTTGCCTCATTAATCAGGCTATAACTCATTTTAAGGGCTTGGGATTTATTCTTGGACACCAGGACCTTTTAAGAGGCTGCAAAAATCCCTCTCTTCCTGTTTTTACTCTCTTGTCTCTTTAATGCACCAGTAAATCTCCCCATTGCTATCTGCGATACGCTTCCTCCATCCGTCTCTCCTTCATTGCTCGTTCTATCCATCTATCCATCCAGTCTGAAACTCTGTACCAAATGCCGGAGTTCCTGCTGCAGTGAGCTTCAACCTCTACTGCACTAACCAAAACATTGATCTGTTATCAGTAATCTTCCTTCTCTCGCTCAGGCCAGCTCAGTTCCACACCACAGATTCTAAATCACTAGCAGACGCGGTGGGGGGTGTAGACACAAATTCTCATCAGCGTTTATTGGCGATATTTTGTAAATAAGCCCATGCAGCAATTACGCCTTCACTTAAAAATCTTCCATTACCCCCCCCTCCCTGTCTCCTTCTCCCTCTGTCCTTTTCCATAGCTGTGTCGCTGGCTGGTGGCCCAGTCTCATCTCCGTTGATCGCTGCTAATCCGAGGCCTTGCTGTCTCCAGTCCCGCGCTGCTGCTGATGATGCTGCTGCTGCTTCCACCGCTGCAATTAAAGCTGTCTGATAGAACACGCTGCTGTCAGCGCACGTCTCTGCGTGCACGTGAGTGTCTGTGTGCACGCACGCACAAACGCTTTGGCTAGGCTCACTGGAGCCAGGTGGCTGCGTGTTTGGCCCACGGGAGGCCATTTTTCTATCAATGGTGAACCATAGGCTAGCATAACAAGCAGACCCCTGAGATGAGCACAATGCAAGGTTTGATGCGCGGCCAGAGGCTCGGCATTGTATACATCTAAACACATATGTGGACTTTGGCCTGAGGGCCTGACTTCTTGCCAATGCTATAGTTTGTAGGTATTAAGCAAAATAAGTTTTTCTCTATTATTGATAACAATCTGGAAGTAGAAAAGAGAGCCAATAACTATGACCCCAGCCTGGGGTCATAGTTAACCCCTCTCCCACAATAGAAATGGTCCCTATTGGTTTGATCTAAGGAGAGGATTGAAGGGACTGGAGTCACAGGCATAACTAAAACAAATATATTTAAAATAGATAGTAAAATAGATATTGCTGCTTGCTTTAACAAGCCTGAAATACAGTATTTGTAGAATTATCTTTATATTTATGGGAAACCACTTACTTTGATAATCAACTGTTGTTCTAGGACTTGGGAATTGGTTTTTATTATGAAGCTAAATCGTTTTCCCTCTTTCAACAGCTGAAATTAATAATAACCTTTTCCCCTTTCCCGTGTCTTTATAAAATCAACGTCTTCATGATGTAACTTCTTAATAATTGTCATAATGTTTACTCCTGACCCATTGTGCTTTGCCAGTAAACAGTAAACATTGCTTGGAAATGTCTGGGTCTGGTCTGGATCCATGAGTTTGCTCTAGGCCTTCTCACTGGTCACATTACCAATGAACCACAGCTGGATGTGAGTGCCAGCCCACAGAACGCCTACAAACAAAGACCACTGGCGTGTACAACAAGTCCTGGGCCACTATTGACGCATGTGTTGTTTTGTAGAACACAATGGTTGTGTCAATTATTAGCTGGCATGCTGGATTTCTTTAATCCTTTTTTTTGCTCAGTGCTGGTGTCCAGGTTCTTGTACGCATGTGCATACAAATGTTCATTTGTTTTGCCAGGTGGGTTGTGAAGCCATATCTGTGCAAACCACCTCTGCGCACATTTTGGGTGTCTTGTTCTAATCATGAATTCAAGGAAGATGTCCGGTCCAAGCCAAACAGTTGATCTGAAGACTCACTCATTCACTGGTACACAGCTGGCTCTAAACAGGGCACCAGCCATGTGGTGAGCTTTCATTCAGGGATGCAGAGTAAAGATCTGACTCTGACGGCTAACGATATTCTGCTCTCACTGCGTCCCATCGGCTTCCCTTCCTGCCTGCACCATGGGTCCACCAGGATGGTTAGATCAACAAAGACCTGTGCTAAGGCGGAAATGCTTGCGGTGGACTACTGTGAGGGGAATTAGACGGAGGCTTTATCATTTGCATTTTGCTGTGAATATTGCTGGCAAGCCCCCTATGAGGCTTGATGTAATATGTATTTTATTCTTCTTTTTTTTTTTACAGTTATGTAAATATGTCATCTTATTTCACTGGTTTCCTAACAACATTTAACAAAATGAGAAACACATTTGATGGGTGAGCTGTTGCCACACACAGCGAGAGACAACATTGTGCAAGGTTACAGTAGCAATAGTATAGTAGCAATCTGCTTGCCTGAGAGCGTTACTCTCTGGCTACTCTACAGCTTTCAGAGACAGCTTATCAAAGTAGGGCTAGGGGAATTATTCATATGGTGAAGTACTTGTGTTTAACGTCCACCTGAAATAATGCCTAGTATTTATAAGCTACCATCACAAGATGAGGGATCCCTTCCGACAACATTTACAGACTTATCAGCGAC
This sequence comes from Amblyopsis hoosieri, assembly GCA_027564755.1. Taxonomy (NCBI): domain Eukaryota; kingdom Metazoa; phylum Chordata; class Actinopteri; order Percopsiformes; family Amblyopsidae; genus Amblyopsis; species Amblyopsis hoosieri. The sequence goes on along the minus strand of JAODUE010042763.1, from coordinate 13,678 downwards.
GGTTTCCTTCCTTCCTTATTTACGTTAACTATATAATTATATTACATCCATTTCTCTTTGAAGGGCTTCGGTTTCCTCATCCTTTTCACTCAGTCCAGTAAAAGCAATGGAACGATGCAAAGCAGTGAAAACCCTCCAATGTAGATTCCAACTTTCCCACACTTTTCTTTCAAACGCTCGGTGGAGACCTCCGTCTTCCACACAGACATGATTGTACGTTGTATGTTTTTATTGTGTGTGTTAGCTTAACAAGGAGAGAATACCCCAACCTGATGTTTTATAAGGGGGCTGGTGATTTTGAAATGGAGCATAAAGAAGGCTATAAACTCGCAGAATACTATAACTCCTTTCCTACTTTGGAAAATGCAGCATTCTCAGGGAATTACTGCCTGACCTAATGAGAATTACTTCATTTTTAACATGCTTTAGATTCAGCATATTTTTGGGGTGATGAGTGGATATAGTTTTGCCTTTGATATACAGTACATACCCAAGTCCATTGTACCCAATTCCTTGTTTAAAAGCCAATCAGCTGTATGGGGGGTGTTACGGATTTAAACACACACACACACGCACACACGCACATTCATACATAATTAAATGTTGGCACATGTTCATTGATGTTCATATGTTCATATTCTGCTCTGTACAAAGGAGCTATTTATATGTCTTTAAGCATTTTTGGTAAGGGGATAGATCTATGTGGTCACAACTCGGGGGACAAATTCCGTTTTTTCTTTATTAATATAAAATACCTCTGCGGCAGATAAGGCAATCCTCCCAAAAGCCAAATGATATCTTTATTATGTGGAAAGCAATAGACCATATGCATAAGGCTAATGTGGGAGTAATAAAGTGAGTGGTTTAATATAAATTCTTATTAGTGTGAGGTTCACCACTGATTTGAGGTATCAAGCTAACACCTGGAGCCTCAAATCTTGATTGTTATTGGCAATGATTGATATGGTTGGTGAAAGTCCACGGCCATAGGAGCCAATGCTTGTATGCAAACACACTTTAGAGAACAATGCATTGGACATTAGGTGAGGTACAGTGAACCAGATGTCTGGGGTCATGGTTATTTCCCATGAGTCTTCTATCCCAAACCGTTGGAGACAACCGTGCTCTCAGTCAACGGCTTTACAAAACATGTGTTAATTAAAGCATTGTGTGTGTGTGTGTCTTCATTTCGTACAGGTTCACACCCAATCCAGGGAGAAATTCCTCTCTTTATTAATATGAGATTTCTTTGGCTAGTACCATGTCGTATGAGGATTCCTCTGCTAGACAACCGTCTGTTCAGATCATCTTGGGATTTAGAGCCTCCGCTAAACCAACATGGTTAGGCTGTGGTGGGCATTATTCATTTATTGACAGTGAAGCCACTGATCAGGGATGATTACATTCCATGCAATATCACAGAGGCATTCCATTCTGAAAGCCTGTAAGGAAAAGCTGTGCACAACTTCACGTGCGTGCTCGCGCGTGCTTGAGATTTCTTCGGGGTGCGGTGAGCGAGGCCTGTGGGCTGTGTTGTTACTGGGGCAGTAGCAGCAGCAGCTGTTGTGTGTTTGGTATGTGATCTGTGCACGGTGACGGTATGCAGCCTACACTGTGTCATCCACACACTGGCTGCAGGGGACAGCGAGAGGTTGAGGTCATGGTGGAGGGGTAGAGGTCACCTCATGAAGTATCGAGCACTACCATTAGTGAGTGTCTGTCATTGTCTGAGGGTCAAATACGTGGTTTCATGTTGACAGGTTTGTTCTAGCATGTAAATGTGTTACTCATGGTTAGTCACATGTAGTGCATGTATATGTGTCCTGTATGCGGAGGGTTAAATATATGGACCTTGTCCTTTTCTCGCGTTAATATTCCTTTGAATCACCCCAATACTGCACACACACACACACACGTACTAGTGTGTTAACATTGTATTTATGTGTCAATGGGAAGTCTTCCATATGCGTGCGTTTGCGAGTACTGTATTTCAGAGTTGTCAGGAATGTGTGTGACACAGGGTTACTGTTGGAACTCTCACTCAGCCAACACACACACACACACACACACACACACACACACACACGATGTGAGATATTGTGGAACAACCTAGAACACATCTGGGTTAAACTCAGGCGATAGCCGCCGATGAGTGAGAGACAGAGAGCTTGAATAGAACTATTATTCAACCGTCAACATTACAGCATTTACAACCCCCACCACACACATAGCTATCCTCTGTTAGGTTCTAGAGCTGCCCTCTGCCATGTTTGCCTGACAGCACCTCCGGTCTGTTCGCCCCTACACCTGATTGGGGCACACACACACACACACACACACACACAGGGGCACAGCAGGGAGCGGATGCATTGCATAGGAAAGTCTCCAGTATTCTCAGCCTCTTCCGTTCATTAGCATCAACCTGTATCACAGTGACCGTTTTCTTCCTCATGTGAAATGCAGGCAGAAGGAGCAGACCCACCGGTGTAATTACCGTAAACAGTAACGCACAATATTGGTTACAGTTGGATTAGCCTGAGTCTTATCTAATAAGGCATGCAGTGTACCAAGTGCCTCGGGATGAGGCGGTGATACACACTCTTTGATGTTTTAATAAAAGGCATCTCTCTCTTCTCAGCTCACTGACGGTTTGACCGCCAAGTGCACCGCAGCTGATGAAAGAGGCATTGGGTTTCTAACAATGGGGCGGCCTTGAATTCCGTAGGCTGACCAAAGCAGGGAAGATATTCTCAGTGTTTTCTGTAATTCTCTTTGTTTATTTTATTACAATTATTAAACTTTTCACTATTACAGTAACATAATATCATCATATAACATAATATCATTCTGCACTTCATATCTCATATGGCATATCCTTTTAGCATGCTTTACATTATAGCTTGTGTAATGTTCTTGAGGCACCAAGTTTACAAAAATCGGCCGCCGCCACACCTTTTGATATTTTATGATATGATGATATTCAGTTTTGAGATTGCACTTTACGAATAATTCACGGTTGTTCACCGATTAATTTGTAGACGTGCTGCTCCTCATAAGCTTTCTGTCAGTGCTGCAACAATGTACACCAATTATATACGTTTTTATATACGCTTTGGATCATTTATCAGTTCTCCATGTCAAAATAAACCAACAAGACTGACTTCTCCTGCTCTGTAAAAGCCATCAAGAACCTCTGGGGGTCCTTTGTAGAACCGCAGCAATGTTTTGCTCTGTTGCTCTTTATGGCACTATATTATCCAGTATATCATGCCCTTCTGAAATATATTATTACCATGGACAACAGAACGGCGCCACATTAAAATAATTTCCTATAGGCCATGTGTTTTGTTTTGATTTCCACTGTTCAGTAAAGCAGATACAATAGATGTTCACTTTGAATATACACACGTATTAAACTCCTCTAAGCCTCCAGTGGCAGTTTAGACTGTTTACTGCCTGCAGTACTGATTGATTGCAGATCTCGCTGTGTTTACTGTTGTGGAGCCGAATCAGTCATTATAAACAGAACGGAGTGAACTCCAAGCCTCCACAAACAGGCCTCCTGTGAGTTTGTTTCACATTAATGTCTTCATCCTGTGACCAGCTTCCAGCCAAACAAATAATTCTATCTCCAGTCCCTCTCCCTGGGCACAGAGAATGGTTGAACAGTATGCACTTGATTCTAGTCAAATGGCTTGCTTTACCTTTGTAGTCCCATTTATTCCCATATTTATTAGGGTTTTGAGTTAAGGCAGTGGTTCTCAAAACTGTGGGTATATATTTACATTGCAGGCTTAGCGGCATCACAAACATACGGTTGTGTCAATCATAACAGCCCATTTGATCAATTGCCTCTACAATACTGTACTGTGTGAGAACCTCAGAACCACTGAGACTATTTGGACTTTGTAGAACATACTGTATATTCATAAAATGCAAGAAATCATGCCAGTTTTATAGTCAGAGAGAATATAATTTAACAGAGAGGTTCCAGGAGACAGTCAATGTGGAGGCCCATGGATTTCGGCTATTATGTATCTCTGGGGGTGTTATTGGGTATTTTGATACATTACGTTAATTCCCAAACACCTACGATCATTCTGAGGCCACAACGGTATTTCTGCAGCAAACTGTTTTGTTTCAGAACATGCATGGTAGATTTAGCTGTCTGGGTAGTGCATACGTCAACCTCCATAGCAAAATGTCGTTGGTGACATGGCCACTTCCAGGGCATTCCATTTTTGTTTCCATTTAAATACATTACAATGCCCCTTCTATCCATCAATAAAAAACAATGTTAAATAGTTATAGTGCTTGTTTAGATTGACTTGTCAATGAAAGCTATGACAAGTTAATATACTGTATAGTTTCAGCATACCTATAATTTAACCTAGCTAGTTTCTAGTGGAAACCAATGTGTGACAATGTAAAGAGAGAATAAAGGGGTCTCAGTCCCCAGTGTACTGAACCAAGCAAGGAGTGGCACTGTAGCAGCCAGGACCATGTTCTCAGAACAGGGGTGTCAGGGGAGGGCTAGGCTAGCAGCCATTACCTTTGATTGGTGAAGGTAAAATGATTTCCATTCCATCATCAATTAAATGCAATGGCAGAGAGCCCATCTGTTAGTGGTTATAATGCCTGGCTCTTAAATAGATTTGCCCTGCACCATACTCTTAATGCTGAATGGGTATCAGTAGGTTGAAGAATTTTGCAATCCATGCTTAGGGATTCGAAATTGCATTGAGTGCATGTGTGCACTTTTAAAATTTAGACTAATGCATTAGGGCAGTCAGTTGCGTTAAAACTGTGGCTTTTTCATGCTTATTATTAAACTGTGATTATGTTAGCCTTTATTTTTTTTACTCAAAGCATCAATCATCCATTACTTTTGTATGCATCCAAAGAACATTCATGTAGTTCAGATCTCTCAGATCTATGGTAGTAGAATGTCAATCCCTTGAAAACTGCTAATGGTAGATTGTAGATACTGAGGTACTGACAGGTTTGTTGTGCTGCCTGCATAGTTCTATGGAAAGGTCAAGCTATGTTATCACTGCCTCACAGCCCACGGTGCTGTGGGTGAAGAAATGCAGCCTGCACAAAATGCAAGAGATCTGCTAGAATGGTTAAAGGTATACTTCCCTAGTAACATAGTGTAGAACGTGCGCAGAGCCACTGGTGAAGCTAGATAACAGCAGCATTGAAATAATAGCCTAGCTATTAACTCTCAGCTAAAATTCCACTGAGATTATAGTCTGGAAACCCTGTTCGCTTTAGCACTCGCACAGCTACAATACTGTGGATGGCGGACCAATCAGTGACCAGCAGGGGTGGCTAACTGCCATGACGTTGTGGTAGAGATGGTGGGAATGGTGGTAGAGCTAGATAAAGCGATACAAAGAGTTGTAGTAACGTTTATTGGTTCAAGGGTTCAATACAAAATTAGCCAGAGATCTACGCCCATTAGAATGCAACGACTGTAAACAATCACCAATGGAGCATGACCAGACCCTGTTTACAAAGGGAAGGTCTGGTTACACCAAGCTAGTGAAAGAAGGCCTTTTCAATGCCAAAACTAGGACAGTTGCAAAACGAATGCAGACGTCACAGATGTGAAAACCTCCAATGAAATAGAGAATAACATATGATAAGAAGACATTATCCAAAACCAGTAGGTCATACTCAGATTAAAGGTGGAGGAGACAATATGAGAAACCAAATGGAGTTGTTAAATGTATACTACTTAATTTGTGCAGACCCTTGTTTTTGATCAATATTGTTGTTTATTTTAGTTTGAAGCTCTGATGGCCCATGCCCTTAATTCCCACCCCTACGAGGAGTGACTGACACTCATCTCGACCAATCACCTTCAGCCATACAGTATACAGTTAGTGAACTGGGCCACAATATTACACAATATATATAAATCGTGGAGTGTACCTTTAAAAAAAGTATTTAATTATCTTTCCAGATGCTTAATAGGCTCCATAGATTTAAGCACAGACAGTTCTTGTAGATCTCACAGAATGCATGCAGGGTCGGGTATCTATAGCAGGGTGAACGAGTGCATTACGTCGAGTACCCTGACTCGCTGGATTGTTTGGAATGTTTGGGTGCTCGCCAGCAGTGATGGCTTCCATTGTCACGTGGCAGGATCAAAACCATTGCACGCACGCGTGTGTCTGTGTGTGTGTCTGTGTGTGTGTGTGTGTGTGTGTGTGTGTGTGTGCGTGCGTGCGTGTGTGCGTGTGTGTGTGTGTGTGACATCAGAGCAGCCAACAAGGATTTGACTCGCATTTGGGAGCAATTTTAGTTTTTGTCATGAAGCACTCAATCATTGTGGAAAAATTCAGACAATGCTGCTTTTATAGTCTCACTATTCCTTTGGTTTGTGCACAAAGGTATTTTAATGACTTGTGCATATTTTGTCATGTTCATGCGAGAGTGAGAACACAATTACAGCATGAGCCGAAGTCATTAGCAAGCCAGTTGGGAGTAGCTCAGAACATACATGAGCTGTGTGTGCTTGTAGTGTACACACTGCAATGTTCACGCTGATATGAATATGAATATGCAGAAATGCACATACTGTATTTTATTAGAGCTTAAGATTTTTCTGGATTTCTGGAGCCGCAATATGACAACCATATTGTGGTTGGGCAGATTTCTTTTGGCCCATGGATTATCCATGAGGAGAAATTGTGTGATTCATTTTTTTCTTTTTTGGATAATGACCAGAATGATTTTCAGCAATTTCATTTCCAGGCCAAGTCTTTCTTGTGGCTCATGCAACAGCTGGCCTCTGGCTACATTTCCATAGGCAGTCACATAACTGTGATTTCTCTTTCTATCAGCTTTTGAAGTAGGATTTATATGAACTAGCTTTGGCCCTTTGTAGCTGGTAGTGGGCAGACTGGACTGCAAAAGCTGTTGGCTACAGTAGGCTCTACACATAAAGTAGATCATCTCAGCACAGATACTGAGTAACGGTGCATTAACACATGAGCGGTGAGACCGCTTGCCAAGTGCCAAGTGCCAACGGCAGAAATTTGAATTCGGCCCCTCCTTTGAAGTTTAGAACAAAACAATTTGTTTACTTTCAGCGTGTGGTACCGCCAACAAGCTTTCCTATTGGTTTGCCGCTATGCTCTGATTAACCTCCTGCAACAGCAAAATAATAAAAAATAGGACGTGTTCTATTTTTGCCGTCTGCCGTCCCGCTTCTAGAAACAGAGCGGAAAGCCTTTTTTGAATGGCTTGCAATGAGAGGCTCCGCTTTCCCGCGACGGCATTGCCGCTCATGTGTGAATGCACCGTAATGGATACCAGTTAACAGGTGAAGTAGCATGCCATCTGTCTCTAGTTTAATTAGCTGGCCATAGGGTCAGGCCATATCACAGACCTATCTCGGTTTGGCAGTTCAGTGTTTCCCTCTGTTTTTCCCTTAAATAAACAGGCAGCTGTGTAAATAGACGAGAGGGCACGTGAGATAGCTATCAATCACTGTTTGACGTGGCATTGAATGTGCTAGCTAAACATGTGGCACACACACAACTTGGGGAATGTGGGCAGAATAAACTAATCTCAACATATATCTCCATTAGTGAAATCAATTGCCTAAATGGTCACATTATCAGTTTAGTTGTGAACTCGGCTGATAGACTTTTTAGGTTACTGCATCTTGCCTGTTGGTTCAGAAATATAACTGATTCTGTCTTTACACAAATGCTCATTCAGCGAATTCAAATTATGAATCTATAGACCGGGTCTGACTCAGATTCCATTGCATTGATCTGATACTAGGACAGTGTTGCCCCGAAACCCAAGAAAACACAACAACGAAACACACCCTTGCCAAAGAGTCACACACCAGATGCACGGTCATTATATCTCATTGTAAACTTGCCAGAGAGTAAAGATTTATTGTGTGTCTCTGCATAAAAGACCTCCATTACTGCAATATGGTAACTGTGATGCCAAACTCACTAGCCATATATTATGACATACACAGCTTGGGAATACCTTTTGTAGATAATTGGAAATACTTGTTGGTGAGAATCAATTATGCTCTTTTCAATACTGGAGAGAAAGTTATTCTTTGGAACCACAGGGAAACGGCAGAGAGCTGTGTTGATCTCAGCCCAAATATTACCCCATAGCAACTGGGCTGTGAAGTTGTCCGTCAGCAAGCCTGAAGACATGACAAGTGAACGGCACTAAACACAGAAAACGAAGACTAACGTAGTGTAGTATGAGTGTAGAGCCATACAGGTGTTGAAGGTAACAAGCCATACAGGTGCTGAAGGTAACAAGGCATACAGGTGTTACAAGCCATACAGGTGCTGAAGGTAACAAGCCATACAGGTGCTGAAGGTAACAAGGCATACAGGTGTTACAAGCCATACAGGTACTGAAGGTAACAAGGCATACAGGTGTTACAAGCCATACAGGTGTTACAAGCCATCCAGGTGTTACAAGCCATACAGGTGTTACAAGCCATACAGGTGCTGAAGGTAACAAGCCATACAGGTGTTGAAGGTAACAAGCCATACAGTGAAATAGAGAAACACATAAAGTATTACTGTACAAAACGATTTATAGTCATAAAAATGGGCAACATAACAAGAGGTCACAAGGGCTCAGAATATTGCTGACCAATGAGTCATCTTGCATCAGTGCATTATTATCAAAATTGGTGTGTGTGTGTGTGTGTGTGTGTGTGTGTGTGTGTTATTATGTTGTTCCCTTTGCAGAGAAGTAAATGGCTAAAAATGTTTAGTCAACTGGTAGATTGTCAGTGAACTGTGTTTAATAAGTCAGAGTATTCCAAGTGATCACTGCAGCACAAGCTCTATTTGTAACCTTGAGACCATATCAGCGAAAATGCTAAAAAATGCTCAAGGCATAGCTGAAGGCTTAAAATAGTACAGTAGGTTCAAGTAGAGGCAGAAGAGGAAGAAATGTCTCATGTTTGAGAGTTCAGCTCTGTCACTGCAATGACAATTCACTTTGAAATGTCAACATGTCCGAGATTCCACGCTTCCCACAGTGTGTCGGGACCTGGAAGAGATGGGATTAGGTTGTCTGCAAGTGACGGGTCGAAGACAAGATTCCTGCGAAGCAATGCCTCCATGGAGAGGGGAAGAGTGATGTGTGTAGGGACTCTTTAGAGTGTCATATCTGATATATTTTATTTATGGTTTTACCTCTCACAAAAGTCACAGAGTTGATTTGATATCTTGACCCTTCCTCTGTTTCACCACCACATTGTTAATGGGGTTTGCCACTAAGAAATGACCCAGGGTTTTTAGTGAGAATTTTTAGTTAGTTATCATGGCCCTGTGAGTGACAGCTAGCCAAACAATGGGCCAATTCAACAGGACAACATTATGTTTATTGCCCTATTTGACTTTGCCACCCATTTCTAATATGATCTACTGTTTCTGTCTCTGAACAGAACACTGATTACTTATTTTAGGAAACACATGCTTTCAAATGTTTATCCATGAATGTACAGGCATGCAGAACGACTGAGAGAACGATAGACAGACCGGCAGGCAGAGAGACAGACAGACAAACACAAACTGGAGACAAAACGCACAAAGCCATTCAGGACCCATTAGGGCATTAAAGGTGAGGAAGGGGTCGTCACAGAAACAAACACTAGCTGTCACAAAACCAACACAACTGTTACTGTATCAGTTCCTTGGGGAAATTGTGTATTGTTCTAAAAGAGTGTTCCTATGCCCTTATCCCCATTTAGAAGACATTTATGCCATATGCAAGTGATCAAAAAATTGTTTCATGGGCAACCGCCGTGAAGGACTCCTACATTTACTAAATGTTTCCTGCAATAACGTTAGTATATACAGGTCTCTTTTCTAGGAGAGAGGAATACCATAACATGATGTACTATGAAATATTTGCCATATTTGAGGAGCCCAAGCTCATCAGGTGCCCCCTGCTAACATATGGACACAGTATGTGGTATGAGGTTTTGGTATGTTGGCCAGCCATAAGACAAAATGTAATAAAGCAAACATCCATTTAAATGTCGCTGTTTCACCTTCTGTGAGCAGCATGATGTGTAAAGTACACCTTGTGCAACAGTTTGTCTGCTGAAGCCTGATTATGTGCTTCACGCATGGTGTCCAGCTATCTTCTCCCAGGGTGGGTCTTGATTTCTGGCAGGAATTGAAAATGTTGTTCCCCTGACAGACATTGAAAGCCAGTAACATAATATCTGGCTGCCCTACAGCTTAAACCCCACCCCCCGTCCAAACTGTCCACACTCTGCAGTTGCTCTGGAAACCAGAGTGTCCACCATTTATGCGTCACGCCCGGCTGCACACTCATTTGAAGGCAAATAAAGAATACAGACAGTGCCATTCAAAGTCATGTTAAATTAGACGTCTCAGTGGTAACATGCTCCGTTATGACATTTGCTGACAGTCCGGTCCAGACTTGGCTTTAATTAACACGTGCCCGAGGACAGAGATTCCAAAATGCTGGTGAGGTAATTTTCAAAAATTTCTTACATATTTGTATGACTCATTTCTCAGGTGTAATGCCATTAGAGGCTATAGCCATGTCCAAATACCCTATCATCACAATAGGCTGCAGGTGTCAGCACAAGTTAGTATCAGCACCCCCACCCTACCACCACACAAAGCTGTGCCCCTGCATTAATCTCCAAATCTTACCCCAGGCATCTTGGGCCTATAGGTCATGGCTCCACCTAGCTCAACCTGTCCACAGATGTCTGCTGTGTTTGGCACAGGAGAGAGAGCAGCTGAAGGATATGACTGGGCCCATTCAGCCAAGGGGGTTCTCAAAGTGGGGAACAGGTCCTCCTAATGGGCCAAGGCGTATTAGTTAGTATGTTAGTATTCTTTGAGAGAATATTGAGTCCCAGAAAGAATTAACATAGTTTGACCTCTCTCTCTCTCTCTCTCTCTCTCTCTCTCTCCTTTATTGTCTTTAACAAAATATGCATAGACATTTTGTGGGACTTACAGCAGAAAGTGATTCATGTCCTGTGGGTTCTGCATGACTCATGGGTCAAAGCGTTTGAGAACCTCCCTGCTAATGGCTTGCTTAAGTATCAGTTAACACAATTGCTATGTTCAGTTTTTGCCTATAGACCTCTCAATGTGATGCCATAACAGAAAATAATTATTTCTCCAGCATGCCTTTAACAAAAGGGAACTCTTGCATGATTAACCGCAGCTCTGGCGCCACAGCAAACTTCAGCAAACATAATTTCTGTCATAATAATAAAGCGGTGGTGTAAGGCTATCGTGTCCACTCCTTTCTCATTACTGATTGGCTCCATTCCTGACTAATTACCTCCTAGTGGGAAGCATGAGAAAATAATTAGCACATACTTAAGGGTTTTATTGCACCGAGGAGTATTTTGTTTTGTGCTCAAATACAAAGTCACAGATACAACATTAGCAGTGCATCCACACACACACACACACACACACACACACACACACACACACAGAAACAAACTCACAAACAATGAAAATCACACACACATGCTTTTACGTGCACACTTGACCACATTAAAATCAGAGCTGCACACACACACAGTGTACACACAGTTCTCCCCTGCAGCTAAAGCAGCACTGTTCTTTCCAAACATACACGCAGTGCCAGAGCATGACCTCCATTGGCCTTTGACAAGAGCTCTCTAAAATAGATTTGTTTCCATGATATCACCCCTTCTGCCAGTCTAGCGCTCTCATTCAGTCTTGGCTAGCTAGCTTTACTTTACCCCATCTAAGTCATAAACACAAAGTTGACCCTATGTTATATATGTATATGTTTCTGTCCAATATAGACAGTGTGGATGACTTTGGAGCTCAGGTCTCGGTGGATTGCTTCCACACAGCGGATCCTGTTGTCTGCTGTTGCAGCTGCCACCTATTCTCTTCCCTCTCCTGGGTACAACCCTTCCCAGATGTCTCCTGCTGTCTGACTGGGCAACCACACAGCTGGCTTGGACCGTAGAGTAAAACGGTCTGAGATGAGTGAAAAGGAAAGTAAAAGAGCATGTTCAGATTGATTGAAATAAAGTAAACAAGTACAACATTGTTAACACATTTCTTAATAGGAGGTATACATAATAATAATAAATAATGTTAATACAAAAATATAAAAAAGTAATAAATAATGTCTAATACAAATATGAAATAGACAAACTGAACAATAAAATGAACAAAACTACCATACAACCACAACAACAGAATCATGTACATAAACCAGATTACCAGCATTACATGTTCACTGTCTCTTTTCTTATGATATACAGTATATGCTAAAGATCCACAAACACCTTAAACACACTCTCATACAAACACAAACACAAACACACACACACACACACACACACACACACACACACACACACAAACTTACATCTCTTCCCTTGGCCAAAACTTTAGCTTTCATCATTATTGTCCCTCGATTATCATTACAAATGAGGCAAACTAACAAACAAAACAAGAAAGTACAGTAGGCAAGTGTGTTTGGTGTTACAGCGGTTGCTATCACAATCTATGGGAAAATATTTCATTTGGTTTTATTGCCACGGTGTCTCCAGCAAGCAGAGCAGAAAAGAGCAGAGTGCCAGCAGCTGTGTGCTTCCAGAGGCCTGTCACACTGGCCCGCCCTTGCTAACGCAAAGCGGCCTCTCCTCTGTGTCACATTAAACTCTCAGCATGTGCCGCGCAGAACGACACGCACACGCACGCGTGCACGCACGCGCGCACGCACACACGCACGCACACGCGCACGCGCACACGCGCACACGCACACGCACACACACGCGCACACACACAGGTGGACTTTTTGTCAATTTCTTTCCAAGGTTCTGTTTGTTTTTAACGCACCATTGAATTGGTCCCTCGGAGCGGATGCCTATAGTGCACGTTTTATTTAACGTGATGACATGCTTATTTATGGCATCACGAGAAGACGGACAGCTCTTTACTGTGTTTTGTTGTAGATGTACAGTATGTGTGTTTGTGTAGGGACATAATTGACCTGTCGTTAAAGTGAGCAAGATGGACGCTAATGACATCTCAGATACCTACCAGCTTTAGTCTTTTTACAGTCCTTGGACCATGCACCAATACATGTCATAGCCAAATGTACAATGCTCATAGGCTTCTGAATGAGGCCATTGCTAAAAGGAAACATTTCTTGCCTTTCTTCTTTTCTTTCTTTCTTGTTTATCCTTACTATTCTACTACCCATTCACACTGTACTATGCAGCGTTATAATCCTCTGATATGTTCACCCGCAGCAAGACATTGTTTTGATTTATGCAAAGCCCCAAAATGCAGAAGTGCCATGTCTTGTTATGCGCCAGAAGTAGAACATAAAATTGAATGTAAATGTTTTGGAATAAGCATATACAAATATTTATCTCCAGTGAATCTCTTAGTTTCACCAGCATATATCATAGTAAACCATCTGTGCCGACACAAAATAATATTTTAAAAGACAGTTTTCCGCTCCTTGACCAACAAGGAAATCCCATAGATAACCCCCCTCTTGGCTACTACTACTACTACTACTACTACTACTACTAATAATAATAATAATATAATAATAAACTTTATTTGTATAGCACCTTTCATACACAATGTGCAACTCAACGTGCTTT
>JAODUE010042753.1:0-19225 GCA_027564755.1 Amblyopsis hoosieri | reverse complement strand
AAGCTTTTTGCAGAGCATACCACCATCGATATAGCTAACCTTTTAGTAACCCTTTCCCGAACTAAAACACTTCGGGAGCGAGACACAAACAGTGAACGAGAAATCACACACTCACACACACTAATAGATTGTACATGATTTGAGATGGCCCATGCGCACTTTCGAAAGGGTCACTGAATTCGGCAGGACACAGAATTAGGTGTAACACCGGCACCTGTATGCGGGACAACTTCCCGGTAAATGTCCGACTCCGACGCTACTCCCAGTGACAAACAGACCTTAGGGTGAATAAAAAATTAATCCTTTATTTCTTCCCAAGTCACAAAACATGTAGCAAGTCAACGCAAAAGTTAAATTTTCAGTTTCTTTCAATGTCGTTCTCGGGTGCACCATGCATGAGATGGCCATCTCAGGTCGCTGCCAATCAGTGCCCACAACGTGACAGTGACATGTAACGTCGCAACATTGTTCGCCACCTATGAATAAACACAACGCGCTTCAAATGGAGAACAGTCTAAAAGCAGATATTAATTGACTATCACATAGATGACACCATGGATATGCTTTGGCCTGTCATGGTTTGTTTATGATTGCAGTCCCCATGTCCGGTCTGCATGGGCATAGTAAAATACCCCGCTAGGCTAGCCTACTTGAAAATGCACACATTTTTTAATAGTTTTTAATTATTCTTTAAATGTTGTATTTTGCAACTGCAATAATCGAATGCATTTCTACTGAAAAACATCCCTTCTGGTTTTTTCACAAATCGCACCCTGTGCGTATAAATAATAACACATACATCTGAAGCTTTAGGCAACATAAACAACATCGCTGTTTTGGAATCCAGTGTCCTCAGTTGAAATACACTATGACACAAGATGATGTGTCAAATATGCCTGTGGCATATTTGTAGTTTTACAAGACACCAATCATGTTTTCGATTCGACTTCCCCAATGGTTTGTGCTGTAGACAGTCCGCATGCTGTTGCCTAATTACCTTCTGCATTCCTATAGAGATAAGCAGTTTTAAATGCGCCATGAAAACCGCACTAATGCTGGGATTTATGGGTGATCGTATAGCCTCCGTTGCATTTCATCTGTCACATATTCTTGGTATCACATGGTGCTGTTTACATGGATAGATGCTGTGTTAAACGCAAGGCTAATATTTTCGCAGGCAAACTGTCTGTGCTCATAATCCCTCAAATGATCACAATGTCTAAATGATGAACACAACAGGTGTTGCCTGTGCACACACAGGGATCTGTTTGCACTTTACGCGTAGAGCAGCAGCTTCCAACGGTGTAGGTATGCAGACCCACACATAAGCAGCTTTTCATTTAAGAATATAACTGAGACATTTATTTCTTAACTCTAATTGTCTGAAATCACATAACACAAGCTAACACTTTAGCTTAACACAGTAAAGTATCACATGTAAACCACATGGTTTTGGATCATCTGTCCTTTAAATGTAAGATTTCTGAAGCTAACATAAAATATGCAACATTCCAGGTAATTCCATCATAAGCAGTGCCGGTCCTAGCACATTTGGTGCCCTAGGCAAAGTTAACCTTTAACCCCTGTAAATGTATCTTGTATAGTTTTACAGCATTGTATAGTATTACAGTATGAATAGTGCATAGTCGTTCACTTCAGAATCACTTCAAGTCATTCTATAAATATAGAGAGCATATAGAAACAATTTCATAGATTGGATTAGACATTACAAATTTTCATTCACACGTCAAACGTCAAAAATGACGTCAAATGTGTGGGCCCGGCCTGTCGCGAGCCATGGTGCGCACCTCCAATTTTTTGTAACTGCAGCATCCAGTGCATTGGGTCTTGTTCATATAATATGATGCAGATTATGATAATATAATGCAGATTAGATCGGGAGCGATCGGGACAGAACAACCATTGCAAACCACAGTTGAGAATATTTTTAGAATAGGCATTGCCTAGCTGCCATGCTTAACAGCTAAATACATCAGAATTAAAAAATTAAATAGTTATTTCCAATGCTGTGCGAAGGTCGGAAACCTCCCGTTCAAATGTCACTTCAAGTCTGTGCATTTCTCTTAAGAGGCTGGTAGATTTTAAGAATAAGCCTATTGCCTTTGGCATTCTTAGCGTAATTGAGGAAGCAGAATTAAAACAGAAAATATAGATGATTGGAAACCCGCCGTTCTAAAATTGACATGTCACGTCACGTCTCTGGCTATTACGTGCACATTTATCTAGAGTAGGCTATGGTAGAGCTTTATTAAAATCATGTAATACTAGCCTAATTGTCCTACTATAATATCCAGTCTGATTCGACTATAAAGACAAGAGAAATGGTTGTTATTTAGTAGAGTAACTTTTTATTTACAAAAGGTGAACAACAATAATGATATTATTATCATTTAGATAGGCTATCTATGTAGGCTTTTCTTTAGTGGGCGGGAGAACCGACCGAATTTAGGCCCTATGTGCTGGCTCTTTCTCCATGAAAGCAACACCAACATCAAGTGTTCCTTGAGAAGTAATAAACTGTAATAGAGTTGTAGACTATACATTCTCAAAACAATAGATAAGACTAGAGTTTGCACTACTTCCTCTACTTCCTACTCATTTTTGTATACAGTGCCACCTTTCATTTTGGGGAATATCACTACGACACAAATTCCAGGTCGCGTGGAGTATGTAGTGCTCGAGGCGCAATATTGTTGTAAACAACAATCCATCTTGCATGTCAGGTTACTTCTCTGCCCCATCCTTAAATGCTAGCGAACCTGCCATTGCAGACATGCTACTGATCCCGCTCCGGCTTCAGCGGAGTTCTCGGCTACTACGGTACGGGAGCCAATCAGAGGCTAGTGTTTGCTGTATGTGGGTGGATCAATCAAACTAGGTTGCGCAACTGCAATGTCTGTGGAAGTCATAACATAATGTAGGCAAATTTCCCATGCAGATTTTTAAACATCGAACTATATTAACCAGATAAGAAAAAAAATCTATATATATATATATTTTTTTTTTTTTATACGAGAATAGAAAAAAATACCTATTGCCAGTGTGCCATTGGTTAAGCTAACGCCTGCCCATGATGGCACGCATGCCTATGGATGTCGACCCCTGGTCTAGTGTGTACCCGGCTTAACAAGATAAAACTCTTTGTTGTTTTTTTTTAGTTTTTTTTTTTTTCAATATTTACAGTATTATTATTATTATTTTTTTTTTTTTTTGTGAGGGAATTAACACGGACAGCTAAAAACAGTTGTAAGCCTCAATTTGATGTATATGTTACAGGTGTTTTGAAAGAAATATAGGTGCTACATGCTTTTGTCTTGCTTGATAGTAGCTTGCTTATCGCTAGCATGGCTCTTCCACCAATATGAGTTTAGCTGAGTGACCGCCGGGGAACAGTAAGCTCTGAGCAAGTTGCCTGCTTTGCGCTGACTTTTTGGGAAGACTTGATATTATAGCAATCATAAAAATAAAAACGACGACCAGAAAACAAGTTTTTATTTTGTGGCCATCCACAATTATATGAATCAATTTGAATAAACATATCTGACTCAAACACATGTTATCTTGTATTCCCGAATCCAAATAATAACTAATTTAATTTTATACGGATCCGTTTCCATCGCATTATTCGTGCCTTCCAGAATAACGTATTCACGTTCACCCCTAGAAGTTGGTCCTATTGTCTAGTGCTGTGTTTTCAAGCATCAAATGTTTATTGATATGATTGTTGAAGTTATCTAATATCCTGATAATAATTTGATTGACACTTATTAGGACCACCTCTTTGATAAATATTGTAGTTGTATCTTATGGGATGTACAGTATGACCGTTCAAATGTTCAGCTAATCCATAATTGAGTAAAAATAAAGTAGGGCAGACATCCATAAATTATTAAGTAAACAGCTTTGGTAGAAGACTCAAAATGTGATTTAAATGTTGCCTTAAAATGTACAGCAGGTTCTATCTGCAGCTCCCCGAGGAATGTCCCTCAGAACACTTTAAATGCCATACTGAATGCACTCTCTCTCTCTCGAGAAGGCTCCGCCATAATTTAGTACCGGCTTATCAAGAAAGATATGGGACTAAATGCATCTGTTGCAAACACTGGACCCCACAGGATTGTATTGTTGCTTTAGTGCTGGTGTGACATATGTTGTTTTAGTGTGTGTGTGTGTATTGCATTTCTGAATTACTCGTCATGTGATAATGTTTTGGGTGTGGTTTTCAATCAGATATGGGAATGGATCTTTAATGTACTTCAAATTCAAATTATATTTGTCAGTCCTGGCCATTAGCCATATGGTTTTACATAGTGGGACTTATATTTTCTGAACACGGTAAAGGGTGCTAAGACATCACGCCTCCAAGGCATGCACAGCCAAGTTTTCAAACAAACGAGGGAAGCTGAACTTGTTGTTTCTGGTTGGAGTCCAAGCAAGATGCCATTTGTGAAATGGGAAGCTTCTTCACCATCAGTAATGTATAATTTGCCATTTTCTCTATTTCTCTCCATCTGTGGCTGTGAATAAGGCCTCAATCTGTTCCATTTGGCCCATTGTGAATGTGCTTCCTGCTCACATCTGTTAAGCAAGTTTTGTCAGCTGCCACTCGGACTTGTGCAATTACTTTCAATTTGGGGATAGAGGGGTGATCTAATCATACGTTGAGGAATGGAGAGATGGACTATGATGAATGGCTGGGTATACGTAAAAACAGCAATGTACAGTATCAGATATACTGTACTATTAGCCAGGTGAATGGTGCAGCATTTCCAATGCCAAAGTCATGGCATTTCTGTGTGATATACTGAGCAGACAATGCAGTGATACGCCCGGCGAGTTCAAATTCAAACTCAAACAAAAGCCTGAATCCTAAAATTGACTGTTGGGTGGGTATGTTATACCTTCTACCTCATGCATGCGTTCAAGTCTAGATCCTTTAGATTTATGAAGGCCAAGCCACAGACACGTATTTGTTTTTGCTGAGGCCTTGTCATCAATCACAAAGCAGTACCAAGGACGTCACATTTCTCGTGCTATTCCCCTGACAGACCTAAATAGATTGGTACGAAGGAATGCTTGATTGAAAATTCCGCTTGTTGCTCAGCTTTCTGGAGTCTGTCAAGCATGTTATGCCCCGTAAATAATCCTGTATCTGAGAATGTGATAGTGATACTCATCATTTCAAGAGCTACATTCTCAGTAGTATCAGTAGTGTGGATTTGTTTAAGCAAACACATGTATATTGTATTTTTATTATAATCTACTCTACTCAGTTTTAGTATAGGGTCTTTAGAAAACTTTTTTGTCCATTAAAGAGTCCCCGAAAGTGGGTTTCGGGGGGGTGCGCATTGATGATGGAATATAGCTGATAGGCTAGGTAAACACACAGGATTGATCTCTCAATGATATCTCCTATAACATCCACTAAGCATCTACAAAAATACTAGGATACCATATAGTTACAGTGCAGAATAGTTATGCTGTTATGCCGTAAATATGCCGTTTTTCCACGCTGACCAAAAATAACCGGAAGCAGAATTAGTATGTCGGAATACAGAATGCTGAGTGGTGATAGTGTCCGTCCATCAATCTACTGCAGTGCGGTAGCATATACATCCAGTCCAACACAGAAAATTAACGTTGTTTTATCTCGCCAGTTAGAAATAGTACCGGTAGGCTAATATATTAAATGCTTCAAAAACACAATAGAATATGCAACTCATGGCATGGAGAAGTAGGATATGAGTAGTCCTGTTTCATCTTTTAGAGCTCTCCATCTGTAGAAATATGTTTCCATATTGACACTTTTTTTTTCACGTTTTTCCTTGTCCCCATATTCTTGGCAAAACATGAGGAATACTGGGTTTTACTTCATGAAGAAATGCTATGTGCTTTGCATTGGCGTCCGCCATTATTCAGTGGTCTGACAGATCTGCTGTGCAGAATCAGAATACACTGCAGATTCAGTGCTCATTGGCTCTGATCCACATCTGTCAAAGTAGATGGAACTTCCAAATGCGGTCCGTACTCAGCAAACAACAACAACTGTGGAAATGGCTATATCAACAATAGTGAGATGTGGTCATGAAAGGTGTTAAGGTCTGAGGATTACATTTAAGTAACACTTTTCCTATAAAATATGTGTTTAAACATTGTAGAATGTGAAATATTAGGTAGTGTGACTTTAAGTTATCAAATTTCTATTAAACATTATTTTTTGTGTGTGTACAGTGTGGGGTTTGAACCTGTGATATCTGGAACTTTGTGTCAGAGACTTTATCCAGTACCTCATCTGAACAGTGGGTGTTTAGAAAATGAAGGGTGAATATATGAGGTGCTAGCTTATCTTAATCGTTAGCCTGCTATTGTTAGCTTATGGTTTTTCAAAAACATTGAAATCTGTAAATATCTCTAAATGTATGTTTGTGAAAAGTAATAGCAACTTAACTCAAAACGTGCTGATTCATTTGATTTGTGAGGTTTGTTAGTTGTAGTATGGAGGTGTAGTTAGGTAAGCAGAAGTTGAATAATAATAATAAAGAGAAACGAGGCGTGGTATTTAAATGACAACTGTTTTCCTCTGCCACATTTATCAGAGTCTAATCATTCTTACTCTTAATTGGCAAGATACAGTAACAGTTTCATAAATTACACATGAACACCTTCGTCCCCTGCGCTGGTTTAAATGTTAGATTGATAAATAAGGGCCAATGTGTTGAAGCTTACTTGTAGGCCTACTTAAAATTTACAAATTAAAATGGGTGAGGTTTATTTGTGAACATTTTCTATATATTATTTTTCATAATTTATAAATAACAGATTATTTCCTTCTCTGAAGGAGTTGAGGGCACATATCTGAAAAAGGACAGACTTATTATTCAGATGTGCTAACATGCAAATATAATTGTCTGCACTTCCTATGTTATGCAGATGGAAGAAAATCGCAAGGCTCTGTGACTGGATTTAGTATTTGTTCTGTTTTATTTTTTTCACAAGAATGAGTACTATACTTCCAAGGTAAGCACTACATCTGCTCTTTTTTTTTTTTGCTAGATCAGCAATACTGGTTAATAACAGAAAAGCACACTAGATTTTTGCTATTTTCATAGGCTGTGTTGACAAAAAGAAAAACATTAAATTACACCAGGCTTATCCTTTAGATGCATTCCTCAGTTTAAGATGTGGGGGCCACTCAGCACTTGTGTGCAGCAGGGGACCAAAACAAGCTCCTGTGGGTAATTATGTCTCTTTTTAAAGATTTGTAATAATGGCTCCAACCACAAGGGTAAATATGGACACAAATCTATTAATTTTCCTTAACTGTCAAGTCTAGGGCAATAGTGTCCACCTGTCATCCAGGAGGACATCGTCTTGTTTGAAAAGTCAAGCCCATAATACTTCCAAGGCAAATTCGCATTTTAACGGAAGGCTAAAAACCCTTGTTTTGACGCTCTGGCAGCACCATCCCCTCTAGCATTATGTAAGTAAATTAAACTAATGCATCTGTCTCTGCTAGTGGACAGGTTTTATTAGTCTGATCTACATCCATACTTCTATTGTGTCATACCACTCTCAATGTACTGTTCCTAATACATTCTACTTGTATCACACAAGAAGGGTGTTGGACGTCCATTTTAATGATGCAGCAGACATTGTCACTGTGCGTCTTTGACATTGAACATTTTCAGAATTATGTTGGCTAAAAGCTGATTCTTTATTTTATTTTATGCAGAGCAAAACAATGCCAGCCTTTCCCCCATTCATCACAACATTAATACGATCCTTGTGAAGGAATACGCAATAACAGTATATCCACACCTAAAGCACAGCAGCTGGCCAGTTCTAACAAAAAGAAACATGTAGGGCTGGGCTGATTGTGGACATTTCCAATCGACCCTGTGTGCAGTGCAATAACTAGACTGTCCTGTAAAGGCTGGCTGAAGGATTTCATTATGGTTTGTTTTCTATCAGGCAGGGACACCTTGCTTTACAGTGACTACCTTTCGTTTCGGAAATATAAAGCATTGAATGCATATATAATAGTACACTCCTCAGTTTAGTTATAGATGCAATAGCACAAAAAATTACCCCCCCCCCCCCCCCCCATCCCTGCTCACAGGGCAAGGTAGAGAACAGTGTGAGCCTAGAGCCAACTACAGTACCGTACTATGCACTAAACCACGGGAGTTGCATGTACACTCCTAGATTCAAACAAAAATGTATTCAACCACAGGGGGATTTCAGAAAAGGAATATTTTGAGCGTCCCTTTAAAGTGAAGTCTGAAGAAAGATTGTTTATATTTGAACTCGATCAAAACTAAAGGTGTCAAGAATGGCGGGTCCTACATAGGTAACATAGTAGATTATGCAATAATGCATTAGTTTTATTAAAATTTATTAAAAACGCAATGGGCTTTCTCAATGGAAGTTCACAGGTTTGTCCAATCACCTGACAAGTATTATTTTGAAAGAGCCTGCCCTTTAAAAGTTTCAATGGACGATCCCCAGATGGATGTGGCTAACAGACACAGATATCTGGCATGTCAGGTTAATGAATACCACCACACAGGTCGATATTACATGTCTGTGAAAACCTCAGATGCTCTGCCCCCAACATTGGACAAGGCTGGTGTAATGGCATACTGTTACATGTTTTCCTATTTTACTATATTTTGTATAGGTCCTTTGTTCATGGCCTGATAAATGCCTGTTATAATATTTTGTCTAAACTAGCCTATATCCATTTTTATTATAACTTTCCATAACAGATGGTATAGTGTTGTGTGGTGCGGTCTAAACATGCATTATGTGCTCCTATTAACAGAGCTAGGGCTTTGTAGAAACACCAGATTCGATTTTCAGTGCGCACACAGAACAGGCAGCTATAGCAGACCGTGGGTATATTAGCTGAATTAAACAAAGTGTGTATTAGCTTGCACTCGCTCAGTCTAGCAGAGCCTTCACATATGTAACATCTGGGACACAACACGGGCTAACTGTCAAAATCCGCCTACTTGACAGGAAAGGTATTTTGATTGGACTTTAAAATTATACAGAGGAAAATGAGTGACAATGCTAACAGCCAATGAAAATCTACTTCTCAATTTTGGAAAGTGCTGTCGAGTTTACAGGGGTATATGCATGAGATGTTCAGCACAGATTTGCTTATGTGATGTAGTGCTAATTGATGGAAGAGGCTGAGACTAGCAATCACTGACTCCACAAGTGTTGGCTGATAAATATATAAACAAAGTAGAGATAAATATTGTGTAGATGCAAACTGAATGTCAATGTAATTCATCAAACATTATCTGAATTATTGTTTCAGGGTTTCTCTTCTTCATTTTTTCCCGACACCGCATTATCTCCCCCATGAAGAACAAATATACATTTTGTAATTTATTTTTGGCCTTCTGGGTAAATTATTTTGTAGGCTACTCTAGTCAAGAGACAGCTACCATGCAGTCGTAGCACCTTTGTCTTTGTGTCAGCATGTATGTTTAACTTGGATATATAGTTATGTGTATATCTGTCCTCACACTCCACACATAAGACTTCATGGCCAATTCTATTTGGCAGGACCTGAAATAAAACATTGTGTCATGCAGGGATCATCAATAACAGTGCCTCATGAAAAGTTAATTTGTTCAGCCGGTTGAGAACAGACATTATTTTCCCTGTTACAGCCACACTGATCTACTGTAAGACATCCTTTGAAATAATCTACTGTATTTCTTTCTATCTAGTAGGACTGTCGCTGCTGGATAATACAGAAGGATTTAGAATGATAGTGACTATTTTAATGCATTCGTTCATGGTGCCCTTGGCTTGTGCAACAATGACACCAAAACACTTCACTCTTAAAATCTGAGATTGCATAATATTTTAATTGAAATAATTATTAGCAAATACATCACACGCCATTACACCTCAGATTAAACATTGTGCATTATGTTAAAAACCTATTGTCTACAGTGCATGGAAATACATAAATAATAATTAAATACAAATAACTGAATGTGTAACAGAATGCAACGTTATGATTTATACTTATTGGATCTCATTATAGGCCTATGAATTATTCACTTCAGTGAACTTTGAAGCATTTTACCTTGTTGAAATGTCTCTCTGACCCTGTTCTGCTTGATCATTACAATTAATTTTTAGATAAACAGTTTTCTCTCTTTTTATCTTTTCTATTTGGGATTTGATAGTTTTATTATTTGTCAAATATCGTAGTGTGATCCCTGTACACGCCCAGAAAGCTAGGGATTAGTGTTGTGACAACCCCGGTGTGTACAGTAAATACATGCCTCATGGATGGACATAATGGAAATAACTGACAGGATAACAATTCCCATTGAGACAAACAGTACGGTGCAATAGAGTGGATGGCGGGGGTGAGAACAGTAACTTTAAAAAGATAGGTGATATAAGTGTGTTATTACTTACACGTCAGGGATCAGCTGGCAACAGCTGAGATGCTGTGGACCCATTCATGTCCAGCCTGACTCAACAAGATCAAATAACTCAAATATTAAAAAAATAAAATTTGTTAGAGCTATTACAGTTTCTTGCCCTCAACTATAACATTCATGAGGACTATGCTATATCACGTGTATGGTGTGGTACATAACATCAGTTAAGAACAGTTAACACGGAAATCAACTACTGTACTCACAGCAATACCGGTACAGCCTATTAGCCTGTACATTGCCATGAGCACTGCCACATAGATTAACCCCTGTCCTGTAGCATGAATTACACTAGTATAGTCTACTTCAAGTTCATTGTAAGCTACTTTACACATTTCATTAAATGTTTAAATTATTCAATAAATACATATATAAATTCTAAAAGCTTTCTACAGTAGCGTATTGGTACAGCTCTCACACAGGCATGCACAGGTTTCCTTTCCTTGGGCAAAGCAGGCTGTGGTTTTTATGGTAAACTGGTCAGTCGTGTACAGCATTCAATGAGAGTATACTGTCGTTAAACGGTGGTGTGTTCTGTGGGTGTGGGCCGGTCTACAAATGTGGACGTGTGCAGGGCTCTGTCACACACTCTGTGCTCTTGACAGTAACAGTAAAGAGCAACATGACCACAATGCAAGGACATCATTGAATGACCCCACCAAACTTTGATTTCAAATGGAATTAGGATGCCCTGGCCAGAACTAAGGGGGCCTGTGCCCATCCATGGTCTTAGTGGTTTTTGAACATTGATAATACAGACATTAAAGTACAGTTCACTTGTATGTTTTATTTCATTTTATGGGTAAACAAAGAAAAAGCCCAAAACATACAGTATAGCTTACTGTATGTAGACAACTGTCCTCCACACCAGGGGGGTATTTCAAGAAGGAAGCTCAGAATATTCAGGCTAAACTAAAATAGCCTAGCTTGAATGAACGGGATCTTAAAGTTAAGTCTTAATGAGTTCTACCAATGTACTTGAGGCAGTAGTGAACCGTAACCTTGGCCCTCTGACCCCTCAGATGATTAAATTTAGCACGCACACATCATGAGCTTATAGGCCTATAGGTTAGTTACATAAGTAATTCATTATGAACGGCAAATGTGCATGCATCATGACCGCATGGTCACACGCAAAATTGACAGCTGACAATATTCGCCTCTCGTTCACTTCCATTCTATGCTAGCAAAGGGGTGAATATCGCTTTTTGTGGCGAAGCAATATCGCATCTGCCCATCGTCTAGAGTTCAACACAGCAAACACAGTTAATGCGATGTCTAATCATAGAACTACGTCAAACTAGACGGTTTTGTACAGTGTTGCTAATGATGACCGTAAACTGCCTCTACACATTTTCTCGTGGCATAACAACATCTGCTCTTGTGAAAACCACTGATGATAATGTGTCCAAATCCAACAAGCACTTATACGAACGACACAACCAGGAAACATTCTGCACAGCAAGACATGAATTTCGCAAAAGAAGGCGGCGGTTCATCGCCTTCCCAGTTTTTCATTAACGTACCCTCAGTCAATTTATCCTACAGATTGACCGGTAGGCTAATCATTACAATGCGTTTTCCCAAATAAACCATTATAAACAATACACAGTGGCCATGGACCCCCTCACTGCAGTGTGCAATTCAGGGCAGGGCTCAATGTGGGTGGAGTTAAACATTTGACTCACATTTGATACCACCCACTTATTTGCTTATTTGGTTCATCTGAGTCAAAACACTGAGTACAACCACACGTTCAAGGCACACATTGATTGCAAACGTATTTCATGTTTTTAAATATTAAGAAATATTATATAAAGTGGTACCAGGCAGCACATGTAACACTTTTTGCTTCATGCTATTTGAGACAAGCTACAGTGACCAACAGACGTGTTTAGGCAAAGACAGTAACATTATTGTTCTCGGTCAGAGCTCTGTGGCGTGCAAAATCTCAGCCCATCCTAGGTGGACTTCACTCGGACTCAAACTCTGATCGTTCTCAACGTGGGAACTGGGTGTATGTATTATATACAAGTATTGTATTTGCATCAAATCATTTCTATTTTGAGATATGGCTCTGTTCCGGGAGCTCCCTGCCCTTTCCATGAGCATACAAGGAAAGCCCTTTCCATGCACGTACATGGTAAGCCCAAAGCAGGGAGAGCGGCAAAAAGACCGCCCATAGGGTACAGAACAGAGCAAGCCTCAATGACACCGTGACATTGATAAATTAAACACCGCATTAGGGGGAGGTGGTGGGATGCCCAAAATCTAGCAGAGGAAGTGCTAAGAATGTGTGTAGGCTAAAACCGTTTAAGTAAGCGCCCTGACTAGATTGGCCAATCCTATGCTTTGTCGTGATCAGATAGGCAGTGAGCGGACTTTGATCATCTGACAATTGAGATTAAGCTTGGCCGGGCGTGAAACCATCGCTATGCTTGATTTTAGATATTCGTATAGTGCATTGAACGCTAATTGTTGCTTCAACCCTACAAATGTACACAATATTATGTAATGTAAGGTACATTATTAAACAGTTTGTACCTTATTGGATCCTGGATAAAATATTTCAGAATTAATTAAAAGAAGTTGAAAATACAGTATGTAGACCTATACTATTATTATTACTATCACTTTTGCTACCGCGTTCACTGACATCAAATATTCAAAATACATTCTTAACTTGACCTTAAATTAATACATAATTCAGATTCAGCCTTTAAGCTAACTTAATATTAGCTTTTGCCTTTGACAATATATTTTGGCCCTACTGCGTTAATTCATAGAGGCTAGGTCACAAAGACACAAGTGAACCAATGTATTGGTATGTATGTGGGGGGACAGCATTTAATTGCCAGATAATTGATCTGAGTAGTCTTCATTGATTCTTTATAGGGTTTATGGTAGCCTCTGGGCTGCTGGCTGATCCATGTTTCTGAGCATGAGACATACCTTCGTAATATTGACGCATGCCTCATTTACAGGTAAAAAAAAAAAGCAGCTGCACTCAAAATGTTCCTATAGTCCCTATGGGCGGTTTGCTAGCTGTAGCTCAGTTACCATATAAAACAGCATATGGGGTATGAATTGAAACAGGATTATGTGTGTGTTTATTGTGGACTGAAGTGGAATAGTTTTGAGTCAACTATACACTAAATAACATTAGTGCATAATTATTTGTAGGGGGTGTATGAAACCCAATATATAAACTAAAACATTGTAAATGAGTAGTGGCCATAAAATTAGGAAGTTATGAAATATAAAGATGAGTACAACATTTTAATTTTTTTTTTTCCTGCTGTTAAAAAGGCTCTGGGGTATCACAGACCCCAAATAGAACACGGGGTTACTGTAAGTAGGTGGATCTGCACACAGCTGCCCCAGCCTTTATGCAAGAAAAGTCTCTGCGAGAATATGCCACATAATACAACAATAGTATACAGCTCACTGACGCTGGTATATTGTCTATGTATAGTATGGTGTAGGTGACACATACCTAATGTATGTGTCACCTACAGCATATTCTCACAGCCAGCCTTTCCTTACTGAAATGCTGGGACACAGTCAGTCAGTACCCGCCTACTTGACAAGCGAGATATTTTGATTGACAAGCATATTGACTACGTAACTCAATGACCAAGTCAGACGTTAAACTCGCAATGAGGAAAATGAAACAACAGTTTACAGGTCTTGTAAATATACCATTTGTAGGCTACTGATTAAAATACATGTTTAAATGTGAATGCGTAAATAAAGCACTGCACTACTGTTGCACCCGCAATGACGGAGACGTACTTGTGACTTCCCGAAAGTCCAGTGTCGAGCTCACGAGGGTATATGAATCAGACGTTCAGCAGAGTTGCCTATGTGACATATTGCTAATGAACAGAAGAGGCGGAGACTACCTACAGCCTAGTGCATGTAGCATTCACTCCAAGCTATCTACCATATCACAAATCACATCAATATCAGTTTGGATGTATGCATTTTTTGTGTCAGACAATTCCACCCTTAAGTATCTCATAAGAAATGCACATAGGACTGCATTTGATCAGGATTCTCAAGTATGACATGAATAAAGCATCAACAAATATGATGAATAGGAGCAAAGAATGTTATTGCTTTGTTGCCTTTCAGGTTAAGAATATATGTGAGAATGCATGGGTCGCCTAGGACAATATTTGGTCTTTCAATTTCATTTACCTCAAGTGTCTTTTTTAAAATTGTGTTTTTAGCAGAATGTAAACATAAAATATTTAACCCAATGTCTGACCCCAAACAGTTCCATAAGCATTTACAGTACAGATACACATTTAGCATTAGAAATCATACCGCAATATCTGCAATATGTTTTCTTGGATTTTTCCCAATGTTATCTTTGTGTGTCCTCTGTTGGAAAATGTACAGTAAGACATACAGTGCATACTGTAGCAGAGCAGCCAGAAGTGTTTTTGTGATCACTTGTATTCATTTGTATTACTTTGTAAAATACAAAAAGCTTTTCTCCACTGTATAAATCAACATCACTCACACTGAACAACTGACTGACATCAATTAATCCTATATTTACTGTATATGGTGTACTGTACTATAAACATTACTTCTGCTTCTTCTTTTGATATTTAGTGCAAAAAGATGGCACAGCAAGTTTACAACTGATTAAGCATTCATTTAGATTGTTCTTTAAAGAGGGTACACGTAACATCCCAATGCCCTTATATTAACGTGATGAAAGCCCCACATTTCCCATTCTATCTCATATGAGAAAGGCATCGGTTTCTCTGATGTTGGCAGTTTATATTCAAACTACGATGCCTTCCCTCAGACCACAAGGGAAATGAATAAATTATTAAAGTTTAGAGGAGAGAGTAGAGTGGTGTATTGCTAAATGACAGGCTACAGTCGCCCATCACTGAGGGTTAGCCTATGTCTCGTTGCTATGGAGGGGGAGGGCTGCGAATGTTGACAGGTGCCCGATAAAAGCACACTTGCAGAACACCTGCTGGTTATGATAAAGGTAGTCCTGTGGCGATGTAAAGAGAAATGCTCTGACTGCACTGTGAAGAAATCCATTCTGAAATTATATTCTGATATTATACTAGGAGTTGGTGATGGTGGCAATTATAACAGCAATCTTACTGAAGGGCTTGGTGATATTTAGATGAAAAATTGTATATGTTAAATTTCTATCAATAAATAATGATTATTTTTAACAATCTTCTCAATTACAATAACAATCATAAACATTGTGGATTTTAACCACTTGTTTATTTATTTAACCACCTTACTTGGAAATGTACCACTTTATTTATGAAGGCAGGTAATGTTTTTGATGTTAACACAGACTGACATGTTGTGTGCCTGTAAGACAAAGGGCAGAAGTGACTAATACCATGATTTTTGTATTCCCTCTCTTGGAAGGAATGGTTTTATTGTACAATTTACATGCAACAGTGTTCTGATATAGGTCAGACTGAAACAACATAACTGCCATATTTGTGAGCTCCATGCTGTGTTGCCATGTTGATGGTTCAACTTTCTGTCCTTCATAGCATGCCCTTTTATCAAGGCTGTTTATGACCCATGCTTAGGGTTTGTTCATGCAACCAAAGTTTGCATGTTTGCTATGTGCTTCCCTGCATGGGTTGCATTTAAACCTGGAGTGAGCGATTGTACGCTAATAAATTTTTTTGTGACATTTGGCAAATTTTCTCCTTATGGTCCACTAGTAGTTCTTTTTATTTCTACACAACTCTGGCTCTGTAAATGGGAATAGTGATGCAGACACAACACTATTCCAGCCTTGGCAATAAATGTTGTGGCCACATATTTTGAAGGAGCACCCTATATGGTGTTGAAGGGAGAGGTGTTTTGAATAAGTTCAAATACTTTTCTAATTTCTACAATCTACTTTTATTGCATTTGTATGTGAAACTATTGAACATTCTATCAAACAAGTGTCTATCAAGGTAGCCTACATAGGCTATTAACATTGTTTTATCTCCATGGTCCAAACCTTCCTTCTCATTTTTCTGATCACTGATAATCTCTTATAGAATATTACTACTTTGTAGATACTGCACATACTGTAGCTGTTAGACTTGACCGACTCTGTATTGCCAAATGACATAAACTGGAAAGTGACCGGAGAGCGGCAACCTTTCCTTACTTAATGGAATGGAAAGAAAAGTGAAATGTAGTTTGTGAATTCAATTAGCTCTGGGGCCCTGAAATTTCACACTACCTGTTTTTGATTTGGATCTGTTGCAAAGTTCTAGAAGCTTCTGTACCAACCTGATTGTGTCATCTTGCTACTTCAGGGAGTTTGAGCTCACTGAGGGCTGAGATATACTATAGCCATAGTTTCCCTTTAGAACTTATCAAAGGAGAACACCTGAATGTGTTACAGCGTTGTTCATACAGTAGTATTTTTAGTCTTTCCTGTCAAGCTATACTGTAGCTCACAAGTCTTAATACAGTACAGTCCATAAGAAAGGGGCTAAAGGTACAGTATTAGTGCTTAAGAATATGGCTAAAGATTTTTTTTGGCCTACACAATCAGAATAACTGATTTGCATTTACCTTTTTAATATATTGTTTTCATGAATATGTATTAAATTATTCCCAATAGTCTATATTCTCCTATATATAGTCCCGAAAAAAAAATTCTGACAACCTTTTAAGTTTTACGTTTACTCCTTACATTCTAATACGTATATCTGTACTTTTCACTCAATGTATATTTTCAAAACAGACTACTTACTTTAGTGTTTATGCATTTGAAAACAATTGAGAGGAATTGTTGGTTTGTTTTGCAGAATTGAGTGCCCCAATATCATCAAGACCAATTTCAAACCAAAAGAGATTGGACAAAAACAGAAGAAAATACTACCCCTGGTAAGCCTATTGGTGCATATTTCGTAAATTACATAAGATGAAACAGACAAGAGAGGATCTTATACAGTAATTCATCTGAGTGATCAGTGAAATATTTACTTTTACAACATCAGCAAACATTGCCGTCAAGCAAAGGAAGGCATGTTCTTTCTACAGTAGTCACACATTAACCTCGTACTACAGTTAGTAGCCTACTATATAGCAAAAACAGTTGATGACATGGCAGTGATGAGGTTGTCTGCTGTCAAAGATGCAACTGGAGAGCTGGTATTGATTAACTGTTCAATGCACAATACTGACTTCAATATCTATAAAATGGCCGCAACAGAATATGCTGACGTCAGGCCATTACTATGTATACTTGTGGACAGTTGGGGAAGAATTGTGAGGATTCCAGGGCTGCTTTATAATCAATTTTGATAGTGTTATATATGCATTCAGTAACTGAAAACTAGGTGTAAAACAAAATCAACATATAATGCTTAAACATGTTCCTTTTCCATGTGATGGAGACATGATTATACAAAGAAACATTTTTCCTTCTAATTTTGCGCTGTACTCTCCAGAGAGCTAGCATGCAGAATTGTGTCCCAGTCTTTCTCTATGGGATTCTTTTGTAGTGTGGAAAGGTCTTGAACATGCTCTCACAAGCATACGTGGATCAATAATGCTATGTATTAGCCAGGGCAATCCATTAGCCATTGTTGCATTTAGGAAAGGCCTTGTGGGGCATCAGGGTATTGCTTAGATCTTCCTAAGAGATGCTGCTGGCAACACGCCAAAGTTCACATTATAATCAGCATCACAATATTGCACATAATGACTCGTTCTCATTTGATAAACCTTAAAAAAATATTGATGTGCAACTCTGAACTCCACTTTTGGAATGTACAAATGCAGCGAATGTGGCTGTCGTTAAAGGTGTAGCCTGCAACATTAAACTCTTTGATGTTTAAAGGTGAAATATATAATCTTTAGTTTAAAATATTGAAAAAACCAACGAGAATTATTCATCCATCCATCTTCTCACGCTTATCCGGAGTCGGGTCGCGTGGGCAGCAGCTCTAGCAAGGGACCCCAAACCTCCCTTTCCCGAGCCACATTAGCAAACTCTGACTGGGGGATCCCGAGGCATTCCCAGGCCAGTGTGGAGATATAATCTCTCCACCTATTCCTGGGTCTTCCCCGAGGCCTCCTCCCAGCCGGACGTGCCTGGAACACCTCCCATGGGAGGCGCTTCGGGGGCATCCTTACTAGATGCCCGTACCACCAACCAGAATTATCAAGTGAGATATAAGAAATATCAGTTTTGATGATATGTCGAAGACATAGGGGAAAACAATGAAAGTTGGTCTATTGATCTGTTTCTAAAGTCTCAAAACTTGCTGGACTCACAGAAGCTGAGAGAGGCGAAATGGTGCTATTCAAAATGACAACCTGAGTTGAGCAAGCAAGGGAAAATGCAATGTGACACCGCCGCCGAGTTTGTGCCTCACTTCAAAACACCAGCCTGTCCTTTGGGAAGGCTGAGTTTTGATGCGGTGGTCGGTGCTCTTCACAGCAAGAAAAGCCTTTTATCAGTCACTCATGGCAGCCTGTGAATTTGTCGGGGGGAGGGTGTCTCTGTAAGCCACTCCACCTCTCACTACTTGCGCTGCTGGTTGCCGATAGCTAGCCATCAAGAGACACAGTTACTAAACTGTGTCTTGACTGTATTGGAGGTCTTATTTTGAAGCAAGAGACTACTTAACAGGGCCTAACAACAATTTTAGCACATTTATTCTCTAGTGCCAGCATGGCCATATTCCCAAAAGGTTTAAGACACATTATTA